>JAHWXV010040624.1:0-37190 GCA_024586415.1 Phrixothrix hirtus
TCATTTAAATTTTAAATCTTAAGTGTAATTGTACGTTTGTTCTAAATTTATCACATTAGTATTATTTACCTACATTCTATTATCACACACTTAGAACTGTTTATTATAAATTTTCTATTTTCTATACTACTCGGAACCACTGCTTGTCTTTAATAAGCAACGACTGTATTTATTATTTATTCTTTTACCTGCTACAAATACAAATTACATGTATAACGTAGTTAAATAAATATTATTATTATTATTATTATTATTAATATATTACTCGTTTATCACCATTGCAATTACGTTTCTCTAACTAGAGAGTTACATGTTAATTCCGTTATAGTTTACTCGCTGAAACTTGTATTTACTTTGCTTCCTCCTAATAATGCTGTTTCTATCTTACTTAAGTAACTTTATAAAACATATTATATTACTACTGAAGTATTTTAAGTAATAGTGAAGTAAAAATATACAACATATTTTCACGTAAGTTGTAGATATAGTACATCTGAAGTAAAAATAAATAAAATATTAACAAAAGAATTTAAACAAAATGACATTATGCCTTGATTCGTATTAACAATTTCGATAAAATATGGGGATGTTCACATAAATTTACTTTGCTGTTCAAGTTACTTTTTACTTCATGAAGTAACTATAACTGCAATGATTTCGCTTCAAAGTAATATTGATTGGGATGTAAAATATTATTTTTGACTGTTAAGTCGCCCTTATATAACTGCTGCAGAAAGTATACCTAATAGTAACTCCCCCACCAAGAAAGTTCATTAGTCTTCCCTAATCTAATAGCGTGCGCGATTCATATGCACTGCTGTGCATATTAGTTGCTTTCTATTTATAAAAAATAGTATGATGATATTTCGTTACTAAAAATAAATGGACTAATTACAAATCAGTAATATTAACTACAAATAAAGTCGAATTCCTGTCTGACCTAAACGTTTGTTAAGTATAAATAAATTGAACTTTTCATCATAAAAGGAATTACTTATTAATTATTAGTCAGTAATATTTATTACAAATAAAGTTTAAGCCGTGTACGGATATAAACCATTAATTTGTTTTCCTCAGATTAGGCATATTATTTATAAATAAATTACATCGAAATATATGATTTGCTTTCTAGGAATAACTTAAAACTGTGTATATTTATAACTAATAATGTTTCTCTTTTATAAATATCTCTTATTTAATATAAATGAAATGTGCTCAAATAAATATTTGTTAAGAAGTATCCCTGTTTTTCTTTCAGTGTAGGTACAATACATCAATTTTAGAGAAAGTAAACCATTTTTAATACCGTTATACTAAAATTGTCCATTACCTGTGGGAAGAATCTCCAGTATTTTTGGCGTTTCTAATAAAACTCGACTGTCATCTGATAAATGCTTACTCTACGTTTTAAACATGATTTGCAAGTTGTTTTGACAATTGACTTATTAAAATATTATTTTCTTCTTCATCGGAATATCCACAATTTTTATCAAAAACTTATAGTTTTCTTCTATTAAATTAATTTTATTATCTTCGACAGATATAGATTTAATAATAAACTTATCACTTTGCATTTTATTTAGATTTATTGAAGTAACTTCTGTATTAGCAAAATAATTTTCAATTGATTCTACTTGTGTATGATTAAATTGCGACTTCGTTTTTTGTAAAATGATGTAGAATGACGACACAACTTTTTCTGCCTGAGCGCAATAATTACCCAATATATTTTTAAAAATCATGTTAAAATGTGTATTAAAAGGGAGATTTTCTTTATAGTGCATTTTAAGGGTTACTAGAACTTTTTAGTAACTTTCAATTAATAAGTCCATTAATAAATACTTTGATGTTAAATTCTTTGGTCAGTTTAGCGGAATTGGAACTTGTGTTTCAACTAACAAGGCACTAATTTGTAGTCGTGAACAATAGTAACCAAAATGTTACAAAAACTTGAATATTGACTTGTAAGTAATTATTTCTTCAAGGTACTAATTAAGTATTTAAAGATCGTTATTATTACTTACAATTTTTACCATAAAGTTGATATTCTTTAAGAGTAATTATGAATTGTTTTAATTACGTTGCAGGTATGTCTAATGCTACTGAAACATATATAGCTAGTTAGTATTTCTAAACAGTAAATTTTACGATATTTTGACCGATAAAAAAGTGAATCAAGTAATTTTCACGTTAAAATAGAAATGTAGTAATATTTACTGCGGTAAAGTAAATATAACTCCAATGACTGTTATAATTACCTGCAGTGCTACTTAGGACATGTCTTTATTGATGGTCGTTCTTTATAAAAAAAGAAAAGAATCTACCCTTCACACATTTTTCAAACAAAATCGGTTAACGGGCTCACAAAAGCATTTATATTTTAAGGGTACTTGTTACCTAATCCTTGTACACTGCGCGTTTTTGAAAAACCTTGAACAGAAGATAATGTCAACATTGCTTCGTGATAATTATTAAACGTGCTTGGGAACGGATTTAAAGAAATCGGGAAAGCAATCAACCAGCTTGTTTTAAACAATTATAGCGTAACTTGTCAGACTTTATCTGAATGATTGTAGCAAAATGTTATGCTAGGTTTTTCCAGAATAATTGCGTGCTAAATAACTAAGGTTTTTATTCCTTTCTTATATTTTAAGAACTACTGTTATAAATTATAATATTATAAGTGAAATTGTTACTTATTAAAAGAAATATGATGGTATACCGCAAAGTTAGGCCATTAATATTTTAGAATTATATTCAAGTACGCGGAACTTATTGCGGGCCGAAATTTAGAATTAAGAATCACATACTAGTATTTACAATAATTAAATGATATAATAAAGTTGTTCCTTATTAAAAATTCAGTAGTGGAGTTTAATTATATACATGAAGATAAAACATCGGCGTTTACGATATACAAGGTGTTTACAAAATAACTAGCAAGATCTGACAATAGAAACTCCTAAGCCCAATTCTCACTACCTGATATGATGGAGCGTCCTCCCCAAGTACGTTAACCATAACTTCATTAATTTCTTTTGATGTTAAGTCTTTCTTCTGTAGGTGTTAATAACAGCATGAATTTCGTTTTTCTGTATTCCTTCGTATCGCCACAAACTTCCTTTTCCTTAATATAATTTGCTAACAAATAAAACTGCTAAAACGTAAATTGACACGTCGTTTTACAAATAAACTATGACTATTATTTCAACGCCTGCTATGTTAGGGATAATAAATACTGTACAATCTTCGTATTTCTGATACGTTAGCTAAAAAAAATATTTATTTTCTCTGACTTATTATAAATTTGGATAAAGAAAATGTTGGTTATAGATGACTCTGCGTAATGATTGAAAATTTTTATTTTAATAAGATTACTTGCAAACGATTTTGTAAAATGGTTACCAAAAATGCATAATTTGTTACCGCGAAGGAATGCTATTTTATGTACAAGTCTATTAGATGTTTATTGCTGTATGTACAATTATTTAAAAGTATGAATAAAACAACAATTTACTTTCAATTATATTTTAAAACATTAAAAATCTTGTCACGTGCGAAAAAACGTCAGGTGAATTAATGGACAGTGAACTAATTAAATGTACTTTCTAAATACACCTACGATTAGTAATATAATTTTCGTTGCGTATTACAGTTGACTAATCGAGAAATTGCAAACATTTACTTTACTTATTTTAAAACGATAATACTGATTGTTTAAGAAACAAATCCAAAGGGTGCCAGTGTACAAGACATTTTCAGTATACTGTAATTATTAATATTTCCCGATACAAATGCTTCAATCATACGTTTAATTTTTCAAAGTAAAATTAATAGATTTTTTAACTATGAATGAAATAGAATAAGAATTTTTAATATGTATTTCACCATGGTACCCGAAGCTTATTTATTATTTCAATTTTATTAATATTAAATATTTTAATATATTCTTGCGATAATTAATTTTGGATTTATATTCTGGAGCTACAAAAATATAATTGGTAATTTTTACGCCTTCCTATTTGCTATCCTAGTATTTTCTAAAGATGTCACTGGTATATAGGCAACTCAAATGACAAATGCCTGAGGTAATTTATCATTTCTTATCATGCAATACTATAAGAAACATCGCAGTATGTTATTTCCCGTTTCTGAAAAAATTTAATGGTTGATATGCTAAAAGTTTATTAATAGACGTATAATACATTCAATGACATTTTTAAAATAGATTTTGAATGTAAACTCTCGAAGTGCATATGTACATACCTGTTTACCTTTTTTCTAAACTACATTCTACACAATGTTGGTTTAAATATTTTATGACAAGTTTACAGTTTCGTCCATACTTTTTGAAGTAAAAAGCTACGAACCAGTTCTCGTTTAAAGTGACTATTTTATTTAGCAATATGTCACGCCCAAGTTTAATAAAGCTACTGCTCATGCAAGCATAAACAACATAATATTCCGTGAAATTTGTTAATACACACGTGCTAAGATGAAAACATGCATTGGAGTGATATGGTTTAGTTTTCCTTTCCTTAGAAATCTCTAATGGTTAAAAAGATGTATAAAGATAAATGTTGCGTATAGAAAATATGTAGATTTTTATATCCTTGCCAATTTTGTCGATTCAACATATTGACATATTACCACATAAAATAAGTGGCACACTCCAAAGATTATTTCAGCCTTGGATATGAGTTACGAGGAGGGATCCAAAATTAATTAGAATTTAAAAATTTACTAACGTAAATTACTTAATGTAAAGAAACAAGGATTTTTGTTTGGCATACCAGAAGAACAGTAGGCGAGCGGTTTCGCTTTATAAATGTTCATCGGGCAAGCGCCGTTCTTTCGATATGCCAAACAAACATCCCGCATAAGTATATATACACCCAAGTCATTAAATTCTATATAATTTAGACCATATTTCCTTGTTTTGGCTAAACAATGAAACGGTGTGTTTGACATATCGGAAGAACCGTGGCTGCCTAATGAGCATGAATAAATCGTAACCAGTCGCAAACCGTTCTGCTGGTATGCTAAACAAAAATCCTCGCTTCCTTATATTAAGTAAATTACGTCTGTAAATCTTCTTAATGATTTGATATTTGTGGGGACCTTCTTATACATTGGCCCCAATTCGTTCAAAATTAAACAATTTCCCGTTACGTAAGGTTGTTAAATTTACAACTTTTATAGTCAATTATTATTTTTTATTTTTCATTCATATTTTAATTTATATTTACATTTCTTGACTAATCTACTTTATTAAAACATGTTTCTGCATTCAATAGAAACTCCTATGTTTTAAATGTTTTTCAAGTACATCTCACTTCGTTGTTTAGCCAAAATAAGCCAAAAATAAATGAAAATAAGAATTTATTTAGAACAAAAAGCTTTATTGAAGATATATTTCAACCCCCTCAAAATACTCTCCATCGGAGGCTATATAATCATCACAACGTTTTTCCCTCAAGTGTGATACGCGACAATATCAGAAAATTTATTTTCACTTCCTGTACATGACAAACAGACCGAATTCTGTGCGAGTCCGTTGAATAAATAGGCCGAGAGTCTAGGATCGTGCCATCCCATACGCCTTGCAACTTTCAAATAAACTGCTTCTCTTTCCAAGAGAATAAATTCCTTATGCAGGAAACATTTTGTGTAACTTGAAGCATGTTTCGTTTCTCAGTCAAAGCCATAGCATTAACGTATTGTTGCTGGTGATGACTTTGGAGGGAAAGTCTGGGTCACTTGTAACATCCTCTCCAAGTCATTGCACACGTCGACTCGGTTGTGTTTCGCGGACGAACAAACTTTATTTCAGGTTCTAGCACAAGTGAAACGCTAATCTATCGAGCTTCATTTGACAATTTTAATTAAACACTTAGTGAATTCGTTCCATATTTTTAAGACTTCCCTATACTTGACTTAAATCACGAAAACAACTCATAGACATGCAAGGTACTCAAGAAGTCCTCTTTAGAAGGAACTTGGAGTATTAATTAAGATTGGGTTGCAGATTTACCTAACAATAAATACGTTTCAGATACACTCTTCGCACTCTGTTAATTGTCATCATGGAATCGCATGCAAGTCTTGAATACGTACACTCACTCATCTAACGTCTGTTGGACTATTGACGAACGAAGTATTCAAGCAGACTTGCCTAGTGTGAGAAACCTCAAGTACCTTGAGGTAGCCCGTAAAACAACGCTTCTGGTTTGTTTTCGGTCCCTCCCAGTTATACTTCTTCTGTTCAATTACTATTGGAGACAAGTGGATAATATTTCCCTCCTCGATTTTACGGCCATCTTTTATCTTACAAAATTTGTACTCGTGCTAGATCTTACTGTGCGAATATATATTTATTAACGCAGTATATTAACAAACATAATTACAGAAGTATTTAATGCACAACGTTTTTACTTCAAGATATGAGGATTATTCAAGAGAACGCATTTGAAGTTTGCGACGCAATTTTTATTCACGCAATTCTAAAGAAATCTCCATTAACGTTAAGATATGAGTTCCACTGGTGTACTATTGTATTTCTATCTGTTGACGAAACTCTCCCAGCTGGTGATGAAATCTGCTTCTAACAGCGTTCAAATTGGATCATCGCTACTTTAGCTAAACAGATAGCTCGCACACAGAGATAAACTGTAAAGTGGTTGTCCTAACACATCTCTGCGCATACTTATAAATAAGTTTTAAACCCGGGCGGGATTATCATGCAGAAATGTGAAACAATTTGTGAGTTTCCCGGCACGTTTGTTCTTGACACTGGCACGTAAACATTTTTAAGTGTTTGTGTACCTGTTAGTTTTGACGTCAGATTTTCAAAATTTAGCAGTAATAAAACTTAGTAATCAAAACATACTTCATTACTTTTCCTGCTGAAAACTTGATGTTGACATGTAAATTCTCTTTGGACGAATTTTCTACGGTAAATGCCATTTCATAACTTGATAAAACGCTGCAAGGTTTTTACATTTACGTCTTTAATGCTTCAATGAACAACATAAATTGTCCCATCTGGACAGTGCTAACGTGTTTTTGTTGTACAGTTTTGAAGGTTGTTATTCCTTTAGGTCTTCGAGTTACTGAATTTAAAACCGTGCTTTAAAATAAATTGTGGAGTAGTTGTATGCTACTGACATTTTTATGAATTGCCAGTTATTACATTTTTGAAAAACGCAGAAGAAAGGTTAGTCTCTAGCCAAGTCTTCGTCATTGCTTGATATTGGTTTAAATAAGAAAATTTTGTCAAAACCATTTTCTCGTAGTAATTATAATGTCTTGCCTTCTCTTGCTTGATAAATTAAGATACTGTGGCGTTCCAAAGCAAAGCGTTGACCTATAGTCAAAATTTGACATTATCTGTTCTCAGAGGACGTTTTTATTATATATAATTAAATTAATTTTAGTCCAGCATTGACAAAGACTTTTCACCGAAAAGATCAAGTGATACCATGAAGTCGGGTAAAATTCCTCAGCTACGATGAAATTGATAACCTACAATTCATCAACGTCGAACAAGACTGACGTTTTCTGGGCTCTTGTTGTAAGCCATTAGCCTTCTACCACTACCTGTTACCACGTCGGTTCTTGATGCACTACAATCCCATGCGGCACGTTCCTGCGATCTCCTGGTCTGAAGTAGCTGCTTGACAAATGAAGACGCGTGCCCCTCATCACAAAAATCAAATGGCGGAATATCACTTGTGAGAACATTAGTAAAAAGGCCATAGTCATTGAGGAAGACAAAACCGGTGAGCGAGCGAGCTAGTGTTATCTGATCAAAGACTAACAGCAAACATGATCTGAGGAAGAACTGAGCATAAATTGTCTACAATTAACTGAGGATCTGAGATTTGGAAAATTTGATCTGAAGCGATTCTCAATCATTTCAGAACAGCACCTGGGTAAATAAGACAACAAATCCATTGACACAAGTGAAATTAAGCGCACATCTGCTGAACTGATTTTCTATTACGCTTCGGAGACAAAATGGTAAAGTTTGGAATGATGTTTGTAGAGATCACTGAAGCTAAAAGGGTCTCAAATATCGTAAACAAAAATTAAATGCATGTTTGGGTGCTACTTTAATGTCAAGGGTTTGTTCACAGAACGGGTGCTTCTTGTAGAGAAATTAATACTATTGGAGATAAATCTTTGAAAGGTCTCGAAAATGGGTTTTTCATGTCCGTTCAAACATTTCTGACAAGTAATTTCTGTATCATAATAATGCCGCATCTCATAACTCACTGTGTGAGATTAACTTTTGACATTCAAAATCATTTTAGCGTTTCAGCCTTCTTGTTTTCCAGAGTCCGTTTGGTGGTCTCAAGCGTTCCGAAAATGAAACCAGTAGCAATTGGAAACCATCTAAAAAGACTTCTAAACGAGCTTAAACGACAACTCAAATCATGAGTTGTAGAGATGCTACCAACAATGTTATCCGGTGGGATAGGTGTGCGCAGACACAAGAGCATTACCTTCAAGATATTCACGTTGTGTAAGTAGTTTTTTCTGCCCCAACTGTGTTCGAAATTTACCTCCAACGATGTTGCAATAAAGTTTTCATGCATTTAGATAGTGATACTGTATAGAATGCACTGAATCATATAACTGTGACATGTCATAGCTAGCGAATTATTTTTACTTCCATATTGAATACAAATATAACTTCGGCGCGCCTACTATATACATTACTTTGTAGGTTGTATTCTAACAAGTATTTTCTGTGCTTAGCACCAAAATTATTTTTAGTTTTTAGAGGAGACTCCTAATCTCAAATATAGTGAGATGGACCACTAGCCAGTTTCATCTCACGATTTTATTGAATTGTCGACTTATTCTCCCCTATTTTTTTGAACATAAAGTAATATAAAAAATAGAGAGGGTGTATGTGCAACAAAAAGCTAGAGCAGAAGAAGAGAACTGCTCTGGAGACTAAATAAAATCAAGTTCTACGAAATGTAATAAACAAAGCAAAGTTGCAAAGAAACGCCACTCGGAATGTTGAACAATAAATATCACGGTGTCAAGGTTAAAAAACACATTTGAGAAAGTCAATATTTCCATATTATAAAGTGCGTGAAAAACCATGCCATATATCGAAACATATTGTAAACCCAGTTTACAATTACTTATACTTTAGTATTATAAGAAAACCCATAAATTGCTATTGTTAACTGCTTCATTTTCCCAGTACATAATTAATTATAGGGTTAAATAACATTTTCAGTTTCAAATAATGCGTTAGTTACTCAAGAATAAAAATTACATATTAAATTTATCAGCAAAGTTTCAAGGGGAATACGTCTATATATAGCCGTTCAATCGCATTTAGACACATGATAGTTCGAAGCTTAGCTTTTACCCTTTTCGAAAAATCGTTAAGGATTCCGAATTGCCTGTCCTATTTCCAATAATTAATAGATTATTTTAGAGTTATCATTAGATCATACTCGTAATAGATATTAGCGAGATTTTCGTGAAATAACTTTTAATAATTAAAATATTCTTAGCGATACACCACTAAGAAATAAAGAATCCTCGCAAGTTAATTTTGAAACAACTTCCCGTAATCGAAACAATCTCCTGTATGAGATCCTCATACAATGTGGAGTCTTTCAGTTCAAGTATAAACAATGGATTCTCAGTAAGGCATCACTAAAACGTAACTAAAATTACTGAAAGTGACCGTATGATTTCTGATAATGAATTGCATCTTGCTAGTTTGACACATTTAGTCCTTATTATACAATTATATTAAAACATAAATTATTTACCGACACTATCATGCTTATTTATTACTAAATCCACGGCGAATAATGGATTTCTCTCAGCCAGGTGTACAAATTTAATTACCAATTACTATCAGATGAACTTTAAAGTAACTAAAGCAATTTTTGCCTACTAATTTTAAATATCCAATTGTATATATGCATAATTGATACAAGTATATATGGATACATCCCTGAAAACATTTTCTGTACATAATTTGTTTTTAAATTCTAAAACTGCATTTTGTAAACAGAATTTATTTAATATCTAAACTCTTTTAAGGGTATCCGAGAAGTACATTTTGTTCTGAAATTAATAATATCATTAATAGTCTTACCATCTGTGTATTATTAATTTACCAACCTCAGTCCGTAGCCTCTCCAGACTTCAAGCCACTTACATACCTCCATTTCCCTCTTGTTTTTATTATTTTTGGACTCAGAATATTCTAACAACCGACAGAATTCACATTTTCCTCATCTAAGTCTACAAAAAGTTGTTCAAACAAGCATTGTAGAGAACGCGATGCAGTTGTTTCAGACATAAACTGTAGCAAAATGTTGCTACAGAAAGTAAAGTTATTGCAGCGTCCAAACTGTAAATACTAACCGTTGTACATACAGGGTTCGTTAGTGAAACGGGAAAATTTAAATGTTATATTTTATTAGAACTTAATCGGTGAGCACCATTTTGATCTATGCATGCTTTAAGTCTGAATCTAAAATTTTCCATTACCTGTTATACGTGTCCGGCATAATGCGTGCAAGTCCTTATTAAATTTTATTTTCATTTTCTCCAGCGTTTACGATCGCTCAACATATATTTTACTTTTAAGAAAATCCCATATAATAATTGCATACAAACAGATCAGGAGATCTAGACGGTCAAACAATGCCCTCACATGATGTGATTCGAAAATAATTACATTAGAGCAGCCATGGATTCACGAACAATATGACATGTAATCCCGTCATGCTGAAATCACGTAATGTTGAAATCAAACAAATTCTTGTGAATAAAATGTTCTAACCATGTTCGTGTAATGTTTGATAGTAACAGTTGTGGCGTTTTCTCTTTCGTTAAGGAAAAAGTATGGCCCAGTAGAGCTAAATGAGGATAATACACACCACACTGTGAGCTTTTCACTATGCAATAGTTTCTTTTCCAACTGCAAAGGTTTCTCAGCGCTTTAACATATGTTTTTGTACCTATTCACGTACCCATTGAAGTGGAAATGATTCAAACGCTGCAATATTTCTTGGCAAAAATTCCTACGAGCTAACAAATCAACATTTTTTAGTTGCCGAACAACTTGAATTTTATAAGAGCGAAAACTTAAACTCTTATGTAAAATTCGGCGCATAGACGGTTCACTGACAATCTGTGCTAATACATGTTTGATAGCAGAACGTCTTGGACTACGTGTTATGGCCGGTAGAACACTATCAATCTTTTCTGACGTTCTAACAGTTGTTCTTACATATTTATGTTTAAGATTTAGCGTAGTTCCGGTTGCCTTAAACTTTTCAACCCACAAATTAAATTGACCGAATGGACAGTACCCGCCCATTATGTGGAATTTGGAATCGGTTGTGAAAAATCATTGAACACTTGTTCCGGAGTCGCCACTTTTATAAAACATATTAACACAGAAAGCACGATGCGCACCCAACCACACTTCCACGTTTATTAAATGGCATTAAATAAGTGACAATATTACGTCAAATTCAACACCCACCTCGAAATGTTACATGAATTAATTACAATACCAGATTTTTCTGTTTCGGTAACAAACATTGTACAAGAATATTTGCTGGGCATTTGATGAATAAGAGTGGCAAGTTGGTATCACGATTGAAGAACAGTTTTCTAAAAATCTACTGGGTCAATAGTCTATTAAAGAGATGTCTAAACATTGCTAAAAAACTACCAGCAAGCTTTATATTACTTTTATATATTCATAAAATATAATAAAACGAGGGTTATTTCAATTTTTTAGGTACATTTTGTCACGTATCATTTACCAGTTACAAAGTATAGAACGAAATTTTTTGTAAATTTTTGAAATTTCCTTTATGCTGGTGTTAATGAACAAAATCATTTATAGGTCCGGTGCTCCTGTTATTTTCCAAGATATTCATATCTAAAACAAACATTATATTGAAGTGGTGCCTTTGTCTACGTTTACCATCTCTTGGTAATAACATTTGTCACAGACAGCATGGCGTAACGTCTCCAGTTAAACAGTCTTAACTGTTTAATAAAAACGATAGTAGCTCTGCTAGCTACTATAATCTTGAAAAACCGAATGTTTCAATTGAGCGACCAATTGGTACTTAACAACTGCTTTAAAAGTGATGAAATTCCGGAAGAAGATAAATCTTAAGGATATCACTATAAGGATTGATAGTTTTACCCCCTTCAAATGGCATGAGAAGGTCAAAAAATTAGTGGTAGGTAGCTTTTACATAAAGAAACTTCTTCAGGTAAACCCCATCCTTCAAATTTTTCTGAATCAGAGAAGAAAAATAAAAACATATTTTTCAGCCCACCTAGGGCTTAACTTAGGGGTTGTAGTTCCTCAGAGGAGCACTTTCGACAAAAATTTTATATGAAAGACCCCGCTTCATTTTGATCAAGGAATGAATGACCTAAACTTTTTCGCACTTATTCTGAAACACCCTAAACATATATTATAAATAGTTAAATTCGAATGTTAACATACAGTTTATGGATTCTTATAAATTTTACTCTATTATTCTTATTGGCTAATAATTATCAATAGATACTTACTATTAAAAATAACAACACGATGAATCTAGTTGAGAATTCCAGTAAAATAAATATATTTACATTAAATAGTAATAAACATGGGCAGTGGACCATTAGTGAAGCGAATAGAAAAGTTTGCTAGCAAGAGCGTCTCTTATAATCTGCAGGGGTGGTTGTAAACGTATATACTTTCGCATTTTCTCAACGTTTACTGACTTAATCTAAAAGGTAATAATTTCACAAATAGTTTTTGAAAGTTGAGCGTGAATTTACCCCTAATAGCTTTCATTGCATCGCTTTCAATCAATTGGCATCTCCTATGTCTTGAATTATAATGTAAGATGACCGCTAGAACTCTTTTAAATACCACAAGAAAAGACGAAAATAATTCATCATTAAACTGTAAACCGACACTTATCGTTTTATTCTAAAATTTGAAAATAAATTTTATGAACAAAATTTTGGCATGAATCCTTGTCCTATTTTCAGGAACTCTTTTATGGAACATTTTGTAAATACTTGTATTATTTATCAAAACTGTAATATTATATTCATGAGTATTAACCTAGAGTATACCTTAAGGGTATAATATTTTTCCAGTTTTGATTTAAAATATTTAATAGTAAAGTTTAATTAAGGTGTGTTGATGACGTTTTTGTTATATGGAAGGGAAATGAAGGCAAATTTTAATGCGTTATTTATTTTTATTAATTAAAAGGCAGCTTCGATCAATTCTACTATGAAAAAGGAACAAAATGATGAATTACCTTTACTTGATGTTTTAATTGAGAAAAAATTTGTTGTTTTGAAGTTTGTGCTTTTATAAGAGAATTAATACCAATATATGACTTAATTTCAAAACTAATCATCAGTTAAATGTTAAAAGAATATAATTAAAAGACCTTATGCCTGTGTACGTTCTAACAAAGCTATTTTTAAATTCGAAATTAATTTTATCAAAGAAATACTACTTCAAAGCAACTATTCCGCAATATTATAGACAACATTATAGACAAACTTGAAAATTACATTTAGAACAACGATCGCAATACTGACACTTCTTTATATGTAAAAATTAACAGAATAAGTAAAAGAATTAAAATCGGAACCATATTTACGTCTCAAAATGTCTTGCGTTCAATTTTAACTTTTACTAGACCTTTTAATCGAAATTAAAGTAATAAATGTATTTACAAAATTCCTTGTAGCTGTGATAAAATGTATATAGGATAAAGTGGAAGATCATTAGAAATGAGAGTTAACGAAGACAAAAATATATTAAGAGCACTCAATTTGTAGTTTGGCGAATATTGGTTTGATTTTTGGATTCTTGCAAATGCATTTTTCTTTACTAATATTAATTATTTCAGCAACGTTTAACTTAGATTTTGGTATAAATAGTTGTTGTCTCTGTTACGTATTTAAACTATATTTTATTTCGTTTATTATACATTTTTAATTTCAAACTGATGTACACCATCTAAATTTAAATGGAAAGGCTGTCAAAATATACTTCAGATTTATATATTAGAGATAATCCAAAATGAGATGAATCCAGGATGTATTATATGTGCATGAATTTTGCTTTACCATCAATTCGTTGGAGGAACTAAACCGATATTTTATAGTCATTTACTAAGAAATAATATAACGGCCAAAAGTAGCAAAAATCTAAAAGTTGCTCAGCTGCAACCAGGCGAGTAGGGGTGGGTAGTTATTCAAATCACTTGGCTCATCCGTTCAGTGCACTTACCTTAAGTTCTCACAGTAATTAGGGCTAAATGAATTGGACTAATAATATGAGTAGGCGCCCTACTTTGGCGAGATCAATTTGATAAATAAAGGAAAACATTCCTGACGTATCGATCAATATTGTTGTTAGGGCGAAAGTGAGGCTTAGCGGCCAAATTCACAAGCGTTTTAAGCAAAATGCTTAATTAAATAATCTGTCATTACTAATCAATAAATAGACCTCAAAGAAAAACTCTTGATAGACAAAATGTAACGGTCATTTACTTCTTCCACCCTGTATAGGTTATAAATTTGAAAAACTATATCTTTTAGTGGAGGTTCTTGTCACACTTAACAATTTTAAATATAAGTACATTTATATGTAGGAATTAATTATTAACTATTGCATTCATTAATTGTTTAAGATATGACAGTAAATTAAGATGTGGTCGAAATAAGGTATTTAAAATTAAAGTTAATATAATTTTTTACAGAACTATGTTAAAAATCAAGTCAAATATTTCTTTATGGTAATTTTATTAAGAACGCGGCATTTTTACAACGGTTAGCCCACATACAATCAACATTATGTATTCAACACTTTTCGCATAGCTATCAAAATAACATTCAGATACAATGCAAATATTCGTACCTTCTTTATTTAATTAGGTGATATTTAATTAAATACTACCGTAACTTTCCAGAGAATTGCTCTTTTACAATTCAAATCGTTACAAACAAATGATTCGAAATTCATTCAATTTTAATTATTAAACCTTAAACATTAATTTTAATCAAACTTTACATTTCAAGCAACAATGAGAATTAAATAGTTAATTTAGTATATTTCGATCTTAATTTTTTGATTCATTTAGCAAAGACAATTTATTGATAATTCTTGTATCAACAGTTAACTAAATAACTAATTTATCAAATCAATAGTTTAAAACTAGCATTCGTCCCTTTTAGATGGGGAAATAGAACACTAACGTACGGTTTGTGACTAATGTTTAAATGTAACGTAGCAATGAACCCTTCAGCTTCTCAAAAAAGATTTGAAGACCGAAAGAAAACAGTGAAGCTTTGTATACCAGGTGTTTCTCAATTTAAGATCGTATCCCTTCCATTACTGTATGAGGCTAGCATACATCCAATACTCGCACGCCGATAAGGGTTCGTATAAAAACATAGATACGCCGTGTCCCTAAATGACTATCAGCGGTATCCAAACAATTAAACAAGGTATCTTAATATAATAATTAATTAAAGTCAGTTCCAAGCATCGTATAATAATTTCAACCCCTTTTTAATTGACAACTAATACTTAGGCTTGACTATATAAAATGAAAATCGAAATAAGACCGTGCCAATTGGCGGTGTATAACTTCTAGAATTTGAATAATTAACCAGCCTACATCTAGATTAGCATTTGTTTTTAAATAAAAATATTCTTTGTGTATATTTCTTTATTAGAAGGATTATGCAATTATGCATCCGACGGGAATAATAGACTCGCCCGATCTATTTTCGTTTTACGTGCCGATGACATAATTTAATTCTGAGAGTGAGTAGATAAGTTTATATTACCTCAGATTAATGTGAGGTTATAAAGTGTTTTAGAATCAAACTTTATAATAGGTACTAAATATAAATTATTGTTAAATAGTTCTCTAGCTATTATTATGAATTAGTGAAATATTATGAAATTGTAATAAAAGAAAAATATTGTTTAAGTTATTCTAAAAATATTTGTTGGCCAATTAAAATAAAGTTGCTTAATCCGTCAAGATCAGTTTTAAAATTAATGCAGTTTAGATATAAAACATTTCTAAAAAGATTCTGCCAGGATAATTATTTTCATATCGCTTTATTTTAACTGTATTGAAATCAAAACTACCATTTGTTGCATTAGTAATTGGTAAGAGCTGTTGAATTTTATTTCTTATTAGATTTATGTGTTGCTACTAATTTTAAATACTATTTTGTTTGCCCTACCTACAATTCATAACAATTGCTACAAGGTGCTTGAAAAATAAGATATTTTTGGTTTTAATTTTATAAACAGTTGTTTTTCTGTTACTGTAAGTTAAATTCTTTTAAGAAAATTGCAAGTTTACTTGTTAAATCTGTTGTTGCTTTAAATAGTGTTCTCTTCTATATTTGAATTATTATCTAGATTTAAAATTTTGTTCCCAATTTTTTTTAATCAGATGTTTATGTATTTGTTTATAAAACTTTTGGCAGCTATTTTTTTGAAGTAAATTTGATAATGTAAAAGTTTATTGAATAAAATTGCTCCTATTTTATTTATTTATTTTTGAAGCATTTGGCATGAAATTTGTGTACCTGCCCACCAGATGCTTTCTATGTACCAATCAGTTGTTATATTCTGATTATAGTACAAAGCGAACCATCGGTGTATCTCTTGAAAACTATTATTGCATGTTTGAAGTTTTTCTTACATATTTTCCACCTCTTACATTACAATATTAGCTATGGGGCAACACGATGTTGTCATGTTTATGAGTGAAAAGTATCGTTGTATTGAACATTTTCATTATATAAACATAAACCAATTAATTTAATGAAATAATTTATATTTAATTTAGTAAATTGTTTTTTGATGATGTTTATAGCGAGATTGATTGAAATAAGTACAGGCAGACAAATCATTTCACATCAAAACTCATTAAGATTTAATTTTTTGGTAATTTACAATGTAAAGAATTTATAAATTTACAAAACTCCATAAATCCTTTGCAAAGTATTAATTTTCTTTCCAACACTTTAGAATACTTTAGTTATGAATGTTGCTATATTGCAAGTACCATTGTAATATATGTATTAGGATAATTTGTTTATCTAGCTTAGGCAACCCCTAATACTTTGGAGTATTTTTGAAGACATTCAAGTATCTACATCAATTAAATAATTATTACACAAATAAATCGTAAAGTTATTAATTTCAGTTATTCATTAAAGTTGTATCTTTAGTTATGATTTGTTTGTTTCTAGATCATTAATTAAGTAATTCCTTTGTTGTTGTAATGGTTTTTATTTAGGATATCTATTATATTAGCAAACTATGAATTTTGCATTTCTGTATTGTATTAAATTACTGACTGTATTGGTAGTTACTTGTTTGTAACCTGAAGTCATTTCGCGGGAGTTTCGTTAGTTTTTTAATGTGTTTTCAATATTTGCTAAAATTGTGATTTGAAGTAAAATCAATTTACCAACGTTTTCTTCAGCACATGCAAATAATTCTATGCAAAGATTAAACCAGTTTAAAAGAAATATATGTAGCTACAGTGACAGAGAATTAGCTGAAGAACAATTGACATACATTATAGAGCAGAAGAATATTTACAAATTTAAAATCAATTATCTTCTTAATTATGCCCCCTTTTCGCAATACATTTTAAAAGCATTCATCATAATTCAATGGTTATGGAAATTAAATTAAAGAATTTCTGTACCTACCTATTATGAAATACTAATCGAATAAACTGTGTACTTAAAACAATTTCTTAAAATAAATAAACTGTTTGATTATGAATGTGCCTCTTAATTATTCTTGAATCGCCTGCTAGTTAAATTATGAAAGACTTACTTAGGATGCATTGAAGTACTATAATGAAATAGGTTCTTAAAACATTGTACACGTTCGTATTGTGTAAACAGAACATCTTTTTGATGAAATAATGTCCCTTCTACTGTTTAAATAATTTCTGAGTTTAGTATATAATTCCTACAGAAAATATTAGTGTATTCAGTTGTGAGAATCGATTTAATAAATACATCGTCAATAATGGCACTCAAACTAATTGTACGTATAAATTAACTATTATTTTTAATAACACTTATTGTTTAATTTTAGTTCACCATTGTTATGGTTTCGTTGGCATGGTCTTGTTCAGCAGGGGTTGTTCCAGCATTGCCAGCATACGTAGCTCCTTATGCTAGTTCATATACCGCTCATGTTGTAAATCATGCAATTGCTGCACCAGTGGCTGCTCCCATTGTTGCCCCAGCTCCTGTTGCTGCTCCTTTTGCAGCTTATGGGACATACCCCTATGCTTACAGTTCACCATTGGTTTTAGGAAAATAACAAACATTTCAAAGAGGAAACTTGCCTTTATACTGAAATTAAACTTGTCAAACTTTATTTAACTCAATAAATTATTTCAAATTGTTTTGTTATTTGTTTTTCCGCTAAAGTGACGAGCAAAATATTGATAATGGTTTTCCTAACGCACTTTATTGGTAAGATTTTAAATAAATTGTCTCGAGTACATTAAAATGTCATACATTTTTATCGCGTTATTCTGACCTTTTAAAAAATTAAAATTGAAAGTGCTAGATGTGATTGAATAAAATACTTAATATGATAACGATAATATGTAAATGAATAGAAACCTGTCCATAACTACCTATTCGATATAAGGCCAGGTTTTAAGATAGGACCACTTGATAAGAAATATACTTTATCACGCCTACAATTAAACTTGTAACTAAAAAAAATGTATTAAATTACGACAAGAATTTTTTAATCCCATATAAATTAATTTACATTTCCACTTATTCCAGAGTATAATTTATTAAAAAATCTGCTAAAATAAACTACGCTATAAATTATTAATATTTGCGAGTTAAGCCGTGAATATATACATTGCTAGACATGTTAATAGTGATAATAACTTGAATAGGTCCTATAACGAAGGTTCAAGCAAGTAATAAAACAAAAACTCCCTTTCGGACCCTTATTACAATTAAATTGTGGCAATGAAATTAAAATAAGCTGCTTGTAATTGTGTTCTTTTAATTTTCATACTTCAGTATACGAGGTTTGGCAACATAATTTCCGGATTGGTGCGATTGAAGAAAAGCAACTGATGCGCTTTCAGTTCGGCGGTTACATTTTTCTAAATATGTTCTACGTTACGATATTGTTTCCTATTGAAAACAGTTTTCACCTAAGGAAAGAGAAAAAAATCTGTTGGTAGCAGGTTCGATGATTAGGTTTGCTGATTACTCTCAACAACGGTGTCCTTCAAGAAAAATTAGTCGTCATAGCCCAGGAAATATATATGAATCTACATTTTGAGAAATCATTGGACTGGGTGTCTAGCGCCCTCTTGAACATCACGTCCATTTCAAAAACTTTTAAGGCATTCAAACACGTTAGTACGACTTAAGGTGTTTAGACATTTTTCAACAATTTGTAAGTTTCTATAGCACCCTTTTCTAATTCAAGACAAAGCCGGTGGACTGAGCGCGCAACTTGTGGGTGGGAATTATGTGGCAGTCACGATAATTAAAAAGCCATTAAAAGTTTGTCAAAATTAGGATAATGACAAGTCAATGAGCTCGGGAACAAGTAAATAACTTTAGAATTTGCCAGTAATCGTATTTTTTATCAATTATGCCTTGTACCTAGCTTGCGTAGTACGATAATCTAATATCAATTTGTGAAAATAATTGCAGATCTTATAACTACAAAATGAAAGATGTAATAAAAGCACTCAAATAGTTTACGTAAATTGCTACAAAAGTGTTAAATTATATTAGCAATAAATTATTATAGGAGTAGCAACAAAATTAAATCTATTCGTTCAGTCGAATAAAGGAAGAGACTAACATTCGGTTATTCTGTTTCAGTTTGAAAAGTAAGAGGTTTCCTAGAATTCGTCTTAGGGGCATCGTATACAAGACAGAATAAAATTTCTCTCATGTTTCATTGCATTTCGCCAAAACTGTAGCATTGCGCATATAATTTATTTACTTCCAGCCTGCCCTTCTGTGCATATCAGTTTTCTAGAGAATTTGATCTAGTAAAGGTGTTCCGATATTTCAGGATTATGAAAATGCGGAAAAGGGGATGGTTTAGTAAACTACCACCAGCGGGAGAAGATTGTTACAGTACAACGACGACACGTGTTAGGTAACCACAATATGAAAGATGCAGTGGGCTAAACGTGTTCAAGAATTATCAATGAAATGGATGTCAAATAAGTGCTTTATTGTAATTTAATATTTTATTAAAGTTATTTTCTTTTCTGTTCTTTATTATGGTAATCAAAAAAAAAATAAAAATTTTGAGTTCAAAGTAAGAATGAGACTTGTACTTCCGTTTTTTTTTACAAATATAATTTATATGGTGCTCTGGAAATGTTGCGTTTAATGTATTATTACCCAAGTAAAAAATAAATTCAATAACCTGTGTTTATCACTGACTGTTTAGACAGACCACCTGGCATGATATGCGTCCTATTTCTGCTTGAATAAATCCACATAACCTTTTCGAACATCAAAGATTGCATGACGTAGAACTCTGATTAAGTTTAAAATCACATGCAAAGTGCCAGAAGGTTTCTGTTTTTCAGCCTCTAGAATGGTGTACAAAAGTTTCTGGAACACGTCAAACCTCTTAGTTGGTAATATAAACGTACATTCAACGATCTGAAATGCCCTTAGGTGACGGTAGTTGTATATTCATCTTGAGTTTGTTGGATATTTGCTAGGAAATGGCCCCTTAGGGACGTCTTTAATCACCCACACAATACGCAGAAGGCCTTTGTAAACTCACCACTAATTTCTTTAGAAGGTATAATATCGAAATTGTTATCCTGCAAAAATTTTGCAGACTGATTCATAAATTATTGAGACATCACTATTTCTTTTACAGTCCCAACAGCAATTGCCGTTAAATAAACTTCAGCGTCATCAACTGCTTGTAATGGCAAAAGATCCATTCTTCATGATGGTTTCTCCAACTCGGAGATAGTAGCGAAGAGATCTGAAATTTTCTCCTGTTGCTATAAAAAAATAAAAAAAAGATAAGAAAAAAATTCCAAATTTTTTAATTTGTTTGTTTATAATTGCATAAATATGAAACATAATTATGATTGTCAAACAATTTCAAGTCTTCTGTTTATTTTTAGTTACTGGTTGTTGAACTAGATGGCATTCACTCCAAAATGCATATACAAAACGTCTGCGAAAAGGATCTTGCTAATGCGCTAACCTTTGTAACTTTGTACGTCAACATTAAAATATACAAAGCATATTTCGCTCTAATGATATACACTTGATCACAATTAAGTTGAAGGTTGCCAGATGGATAAGGATAAAACACTGAAGTGATTGAAAAATTGACTGTAACCTTCAGCTGCAGAAAACCCTCAAGCGTTAAAGGATACAGTGCAACTTCGCAAAAATCAAGCCAAAAATCTGATGAAGGCTTACCTCAAACTCTGAGAGGAAGACTTGCCAACCTTCTTTGAAAACGATTGACAAGGTAGCAAGATCTATGTAATACTTTTCCAATTGTATGAATGAAAATGGATAAATAATATATTTTTGTAAATGCATAGATGCCTATGCACAGGGATTTGATACTTGCATCCATGTCATGGGGAGCGCATTAAAGTAATTTGCGATGCATCGTTCATCATTAAATTAAATATGTCTCCAAATGCTATATTCGAAAATAAAGGAATAAAAAAAATGTATCTAGGTTTTAAATATTAACACAAAGTTTCGGCCACTCTGTATTTTGATTTCAAGCAATACCTTTAAATATCAAACTATATGCATGAATCAAATATTAATTTAATCATTAATTTTTTTATTTAAAAAAACCATATAATTGGAAAATAATTATGCAAACTTAATTTTGTATTTGTATATTATAAAAATCAATTATATTGAATAGAAATAGTTTATCGCAAAAAAAAGGAATTGCTTAATTAGTTGCATAATATAAAACATTATCATCTACATTACTATATAAGTTTCACTGAATAGAACTTAGATGAGATCATTTGTTACCTAATTTTATGTTAAGATTACGTAAATATAAATTAGTCCACCAAATATGGAGAAAATTTAATCAAGGAGTTAATCGATTACTATTGTTATCGAGAAGCGTGACGTGAATGACATGATAGTAAATATGATTTTCGATAGATACATTTTAAAGAACATAAATAAGCTTGTTCACACTATGTCTTTATTACTTTACTGCGATCTCTTCGGTAAGAATCTTAACAACTTCCACTGTAAAATATTTACAAATTACTGATAACCCAATAGTTGTGTTATTAATCCTAAATTTTTTTCTCATAGGTATTTGGCAAGTAGTGACAAATTTACAGATTTATACTACATGCAGACAGGGAATTTTAACAAACAAAAGCATACAGAATTTATAGGTGAAAAATTTTCGAAACGCGTTTATATGTTTATCGGAATCATCAATAAGAGAGTGGGTTCAAATTGCTTCATTTTGACCTAGATACTAATTTCTCGAATTGCGTTGGCGCTATTAATGAACATATAATTATAAGAAGTATTTTTCTTTGGTACTTGATATGTGGTACAAATTACTGCTCGCTATATTCGTAAATAGCATATTTTGGAATAAATTTGAAGGCAAGGTATTACATATTCCAGAAGATAAACCTTTACCAGGAGGCGACAAACCAATGCTGGGGATGACGCATTTCCATTGTCACCAAATTTTATGCTTGTATATGCAATTGCACGAACTGGACGATTCATTGAGCGTGCTTTAGAAGCTTTATCCATTAAGAGTAGTATTTTTACAGAATTTCTGTTTTCCTACACCTTTCTAGCAAAATTGTAAAAGCTTACTGTTTTACGTACTTAAGGCGTTTCGAATATATATTACATTTTAGCGTTAAATGCGAAAAAATATAATATATAAAATCGGAAGGTCTATTCCTCTATAAAAGTTAATTTTAATTTGTGCCAGACGAAGAGCTAATGATTTCTTTAGCTTTGCGTAGGCCTGAAAGTAAAAGAAGGTGATTGGTTAGCAGATGTTAGCCGCATAAAAAATTCAATTGTTAAAGCAATTAAATCGTTTGTTTAATAAACATTTTCCTAAAACCGGTTTCATCAAAAATTAATAAAGTAAAACTATTTTAATTATTTTCTATCATTAACTATTTTTGACAAAATTTAAAACAAAAATATAATCCTGTTTCGTACAATAATGTTACTTAGCCTCATACAGATTTTTAGCAAAAAAAAGCTTAAGCTTGTCTACAACTGCGAAATAAATTTAAATCTACTGGACCAATACAGCCAAAATTCGCTTTAAAAATATATTTAAAATGAACTTAAACGAGACAACTATAAGTCTGGCCTTGATGCAAATAAAATCACACCAAAAAAACCAATGTCGAATAAAAAAATTATAAATAGTACTTATCTTTTCAAACGAAGAGGTTGTAATATCAGCTTCAACGAAATTTTCTTAGATTTAGACGGCTCCCGCTGGTGACTTCAAAGAGGCAATACGATCTTCAGCTTGGTCAAGTAGAATTTGAATTCTTAGTAAAAATACAAAATTCTTTTCTCGTAACAATTGGAACATTTTAACCCCGTAAAAATTAGGACCTATCTCTAAAAATGGATATAGAACAAAATTACCAACTAAAATTCGTCAAAAAAAATTATAAAAGAAACGTACCTGAACGATCTCTTCAAACACGAGTTCTTAATAAAAAAATAATAACTTCAAATTCTTTTGCCAAAAGAAGCATTAAAATAAAAGTTAAAATTACAATTTAACTAATAGAGGACCAATGTTCCCTTGAGCAAACGCTTGCTCGGAAAAGCAATCCCGCCATTCCTCACGGTCAAAACCTCGTACCGCGCAGTTCCAAATTTTCTTGATAAAGAAATATAAAAATTAGGCTTAAATTGCCCTCTATGTTTTCCAATAAATATGAAGCAATACAAAATTATCATTGGTAAAATTAATATGAAGACACTAATTAGAACAAAACACACCAGGGACAAAATAACCATTGCGCGTAGATTAAATTTTAACGACCAAAATAAATTAGAAATTACTTTATACACCTAAATATTAAATAAAATAGAAGCAAATTACTGCACTTTGTTTAAAATTAATCGAAAGAAAAAATAAACAGTACGGCTTTCCAAACCGTAACATATTCAACATAATGCAGCAATATCAGTTCGATCTGACTACTCCACATAAGACGAATTTGCAAAATTATTCCGGAGGTTCAGCTGGAAAAGCGCCTTGACAAGATTCAAAAATATAGACTTAATTAAATTTTGAAATATATTATGAACATGGAATCATGAACTCATAGCCTTATGCCACTTTGTAATAAATAATGTAAATTTATTGTAAAATTAATATAATAAATATGTCACACTTAGCCGCATCTTGGTTTTTGATTTAGATTAAGTTTCAAAATTCGTAACAGTTATTTCAGCCACCTTCACAAAAGTCATATTTTTCATTCGTGATTTTTGTAATGCTCAGTTGAAGAATCCTAAACACGTCTTCGTTTTTCTATAAGACCAATTAAAGGTGCCGTATCAATACGGACGCTATTATTTGTAGTGCGTTGATTGAAATAAATAACTAATGACAGTATTAACTAGTTTTAATTAATCTAAAATACCATGGTTTGTAAACAAGTAAAAGTTAAATACAATAGTTAATTGAATGATTTTCCCCTCTGTATTTATTTATTTCCTAATTTTAAATTTTAAATTGAATTTACCATGCAAACTGTATATGGCTTTAATCATCTATCTTTCCAAAAATGTTTCTTGCATTTTAATTGAAATTGCTTTGTCATTTAATATTTCACTGAAAACTATTTAAATTATTTTCCAACCACTACATATGAAAGTCATTGTTTCCAAATAATTAAGTAGCCAGGAAAGATATTAATATCACATAGCGTGCATTATAATAACGCAAGTGGGTGTTATGAATTTTTGGAGTTTTACTAAAAAATCACGCATGGATTTTTGTTTAAAAGTTGTCAAAGGGTTGTTATACTCGAGAGCAGTTTAATTATTGTAATCAAGAAATAGAAAAACACTTTTTCAACTAATAAAATGTATTCTCAGATAGTAATAGTTTGTGGTCCTAGGAAAAATGGCCTACATAATTCGTTGGCAAGTAACTTAAATCGTACTTACTCGGTAGTTGTCGCACAAGGCGTTAGGCGAGTGTGACGATTGTCACCTCGTTTGATATATGTTATTTTCCATACTCGTTATGTAATATACTATTAAATTGATTATACGGAATAAATTTGCTTCAGCAAGCAAACACATATTGACGTCAGACTAATATCGACTAAAAAAGGGCTTCAAGCATCATTAAAAAAGGACTTGCTGTAAAATGTAAATATTTAAGATTAGAAATTAAATTCAAATATGAGCTATGTGGAGATACCTACTAGCAAATAATGAAATGTAATATTTAACGAAATTTTAAAATAAGGAATCCGTAAGTCACTTATTGTAAATGGAAGATATGGCGTTAAAGACACATGAAAATACAAAAAAACTGTACCATTATTAATTTCGGAAACTCATTATATTTTATTACATAAAGTTCATGCTAACACTAGATAAAGGAGAACGTTTTCAGTTCTCTATACTTAAAATCTACCCAAATTTATTTGATTTAGAACGCTATAACCGATTTAGCTCCTTCGGACGTTTTCCAACTGGAGGTGAGCAAAAAGCCTGCAATTTGTTCGTCAGGTCCCACCGAAGTTTTGAGATCAACCCCCTTCTTGCCGATTGTAATAAAGTTTACTGGACGGTTTCGCTTATTCAATTAACAATCGATCTTCGCTCGTATGGATTATGTATACAAGTAATAGGACGTTTTTCATTATTTTATATGTAATCGGATCCAATTAAAACAGTTTGTAAATGTCTTATGCACTCTACACGCTACAACTAATGTCTTCAACAAAGCGTTCCTCAAGTAGTAAAGTTTGCCTTCCTCCTAAAGTGATGTCGAGTCAAATCTAATCCGTTTAAAGCAATTTTACACAATACAAACTAAAGCGTAAATTGACTTGTACGATAAGTAACCATCTTTTCATGATGCCTACGCATCATTGTTTCGGGTAGTTAAAATATGCATGTAAAACTTAGTCTAGAATTAAGGAATGTACATATAGAGTACAAGAAATGCATGTACATAGATTGAGTTCAACATTTATTTTATGAATATACGTATTAAAACACATAAGGTTTTATTTAATTAGCAACGGAATGTTTAATAGTAAAACAGTATAAACACTACCAATAGGTACATATACAAATGCATCTGTAAACAAACCAGCGTAAAGACAATCAGCAAACACATACAAGTACGCTCTAAAAAGGAGACGTAAGCCTAAATAAAATGCCGCAGATCGAATTAAAAGGCTATGCAGCGATTAATTTCGAACTTTAGACACTATTTTAACAACTCTAACATAAATAAAACATAATCTCAAGTTTTCACAAACTAACATGGAATAGATGGAATTTGCTTGACCGAGCGATTGACCAAAAATTAATTAATTAACATTGAAAAGAATGCATTTTTGTGGCTGAGCGATTGCCCAAAAATAGCTAATTAATAATAAATTAGACAGAAATTGGAAATTAAAAACAAGGTCTTACGTTTGAAAATTCACAAATAAAAATTTCTAAATAAATACAATTTGACGTTTTCTTCTGAAACAGTTGTAAATTTGTAAATATAGTAATTGAGACTTATAAATTAAGGACCTGTATAATAGGCAAATAAAATTGCCGGGGTGCCAATTTTAATATTCGATAAAATTAATTACAATAAAATTTAACATGGTATTTACACTAAACATACAGAAGGAAAATATTTAACATTTGCCAAAATAGGGATAGCACTGGAAGCTGTTAATTTAGGATTATATCCATTATTTGACTTGAACTTATCTGAAGGTGAAAAATTTACTCAACCGAATTAATTATAAATCATTAATATTTAAAACTTTTATTTATTTGCAGAAATTTAGATACATACAGCATTACACCAAATAAGTGAATATAAGCAAGAAGATTTACGAAATGTGGCTGCCTAAATAGGTTATTATAGTAAGGCCATTATATATTATCAGACATATTGTAAAAGAATTTATTTGTGAAATAATAATTAAAATAAATAAAGTTTACCAGTATCAATACTGTTTTCAAATACTCTAAAGTAATAACAGCTCTGGCAGATTTTGATTGCATGCTAATCAAAGGCCCACCTGATGCCGCTGCAGCCCTGTCAGGGAACTGATGATACGCATTGTATGTGAAATATGAAATTGCTAATTATTAGCAATGACCATCACTCACATGGGGAACGATTCTTAGACAACTTGAAGGGTCTAAATTGATGATAGGCGATAATCTGTTTAGTCACATCACTCAAACTGTTATTGTGGAATATCAATAATAGATTTGTTTCGTTTTCTCCAAATAGGATGCACGCTATACAAGTCATTGACTCCGCATTTTTAAAAATTGTTGTGTAATCTAAGTGAAAAACATTGGTCGAATGGAGGAAAAATAGGAATATGGTCACAAAACCTTCGTTTCAACACTTATTACAAATAGCTCTGGAGAGGTTTGTTCCTAATACAATGCATTAAACATTTACTTCTAGATTATATTCATAAATAATGCTCTCAAAAGGCTCAGACTGAAGCACAAACAAATTATCTGAAGACCCACAAGAATTTAGAAAGATCAAAAAATTAAAGCAAAACCTAGTGGAAGCTTATACCAAGTAAAAAGATCTGCCATCTAATTCTAAATGATTTATTAGAATTAGAAAGCTCAGAAGCTTCCAATGAAAACATAGAAGATAAAGAAGCAGAAATAAAAACAAATGAACTTATAGTTCTGATTCGTAGCTTTTCGTAGGGCGTAATATTTACACAAATAAAAAACAGCCAGTTGGTTAACAAATCTTTAATTAAATATTCCCACTTACAAATAAGAAAGATAATAAAACAAGATGGTCTAGGTAACCTCAAACATATAGTTAAAGCAATCAATTTATTTGAACATAATGCGAATAATTTAGATTTAAATGAACAAAAATTATTTGTAGGACCAATTAATACGCTTTTGTAAAATTAAATCACACTTAGAAATGCTAATTATCATTTATTATTACATAATGTACTAAAAACATGATTGTATTAATTTTAAAATGCTTCAAATAAATTGCAACATAACTGTATACAAGTTCATACAAACAAAAATTAACATACCATTTAAAATTTACTATTTCAATTCAACAAGGAAATAACGTTGAAAATAATTAGCAGTTGAATTTAGATTATACTCCAAAGAAAATATATACAGGGTTACTTTGAAATACTTTCAGATATTTTAACTAATTATTTCTTATACCTATACATTCACAAAAAAATAATTAAAAAAAAATTAAACAGCTTTAATTTGGGTAGAATCGAATTTAGAAAATGTCTGGAAAACTTTTTCAGAACCTCTGATTTGCAATACGTATTGTCACAAACTTTATACAAGTTTGCTATGACATCATTGTACGTTTATTCCAGTTCTATTCACATCATTGGTCATTGCAATTTGTATTATAAACATTCACTGTAAATGAAATTCATTAAAAAACTCCATTTTGATTTAATTAGATTTACAACGAATATAACATTCCGAAACGCCGCCCATAAGTTAGAATTTGTTAACTAAAAGCGTCATTCTCATGTTTAATTTGTAAATGAGATGTCACTTCTCCAAAATTACGGTAACCGAAAAAACGAATATATGAAATGGAAATTTCGTTATCAAACTAAATAAGCTAAAAAGAATTGAATTATTAATAAACAATCATATGTAACAACAAAAGGTTGTAAGCTTCGCCAAAATATTGAAAGCAAACAAGAAGCCGACAACTTTGTAATTGGTTTTAGAACTTTTGTGGGGAAGGTGATAATGGGAATTGAACATCAAGGATAACTTTTTCAGGAGAAAAATTGTCTTCGGCAAACTTTGAGAAAACCTTGACGTCTACTTCCATTCTGAATGATGGTGTCAGATTTCTGTTTTGTATAAGTTTAACATTGCGGCAATGTGTTACAGTTACTGCGCTAATAAGTGTGGTCACACCCCTACTACGATTTCTAAATTGTTGCAAAATCTAAACATCTAGGCGGTACACTAGGATATCCTCTATTATTGATTTGGCTCCGTGCGAACACTAGTTGTACTAGTTGTCCAAGCAGAAATTTAACGTAACCCTAGTCGAAAACAGATTTTGATGTCTGTGCAGGCAAAACTGTCTAGAGAAACTTTGAAACGATACGTCAAAAATTTTCATGCTCCTTATTTAAAAGGTCCCTTGTGGCCAACGACGCATTTGTCCTAGTTTGGCTAAGAGTTTCTTATGTGGGCACCACTCACATTCAATTCAACCAAAAAGGTATCAAGAGTGTAAAGTCTCTCGATGCTATCGGAAAGGCAAATTCTTCACAACGATGGTTTCGCTGCCAAACTATTCATTTTATTAGACAATCTCACATCTGCTTCTAAGGCAAAAAGTGTTTAAGAAAAAAACTTTTCTAAACACAGTTTTTCGTCCAATATTAGCAAGTACATTTGTGACGAAGCTGAAGATTGTCATGTCTAACATTCAAAATAGCGTGAGTCGGGACGCTTTTTGAATATTTAAAAATGTAATTAGTACTTTAGATGCGTAAACGCGTCCCAAGCCATACAAAGATATGAAGGCACATAGAAGTATTTGATGGTTAAATAAACGGCGTTTTCACCTCGTTCGAGCAAAATTATTTTACTTACAATATTCTAAAATTTTCATTACAATATAATTGCAATTAAGATATTTGCATAAATAACTATCTCGCCATAGGAATTGTTGAAATTTATAATTAAAAGTTGTTGGTAGTATAAATATTTATAATATAGCAATATTAATATTCGACGCTATATGGATAAGTTTATCCAAGCATATCGTATAAATATTATTATGTAATTTTGTAACTATGTATATTGAACTACATTCACACACACACAATGAAAGTATTGCTTAATAACATACTAAAAATATGTTTGAGTACGCGTAGTGATTTAAACAAATTTTACATAACACCTTTATAAAGTTTCAATAAATACAATTAATAGTGTTGACAATTTTATTAAATTAATCTTTTAGAAGGTAAACCATTTTTTTAAAAGTGTCCCTCGCGATTTTAAATTAATTCAAATTTGGCACAAATTCTAGTTTTGCGGTGTTCTACTTTCACGAATGTACACTTAGCTACTGTTCATTGGTGACACGCCCTTATTTGTTGTGAATCGGGTAATTGTTTATAACTGACATTAAAGAACTAGGTATGCGTATACTTACAGATTCAATGCCTGTAATGTTATTACGTAAACGTGTCTAGTTACACTGCCAAAACTTAATCACTTGCATTTCCTGCATTGCATTATTCATACTTGAATGAACTTATTCATTATAGAAATTTCTACTTCAATGAGTACATTTCGTGTAATTCTTTGGTAATCAAAACTAAATCATTAATCATAACTTTTTAAACTGATTAATTGATTTAATACCGCTTATAAAACTGCAATAAGGTGTTTTTTACATTTAATATGCGTTGACATTCGCTAGCGAAAACTCTGCATCCCAGAAACATTTAAACACACGTGATTATATGTTTACAGGGTCAGTAGACTGCAATTCCACAATTTTGATAACGAAAACTTTGACCGAAACTTTTCCATGTAATACAATTATGTATAAATTTAAAGGCGGGTAGAAGGATAACATGTCATTCCCAGTCCTACTTATAGTTAACAAATGATTAACATGTTGGATTTTAGTCTTTTAAAACGTAAAAGTAATCGGCCGTCGGCGAAATACAATTAAGCAGTTGGCCTTGCTACAGATTCAATAAATATTTATTATTCATATCTTAACCAGTTTTCTTGAAGGTATTTTCACTGACAAATTTTATAATTATATGTCTTTCAGAGCGCTTTGCTTGATATGATGAATCATGCCTTTTATAATAGTTATTAAAATCGGCAATTTCAAATGCAATCGGAAATTTTTTAAACATGCCAATTTTTAAGCAATGTGTAAAAAATGTGCAAGCACCTATAATTAAAAGGTAATAAAATCAATTAATAGTTGAGCTAAATCTATGATAAATGGGAATGCTACTGAAAGCGAAACTAAGCCCTTTTTATGGTGTACATCCACGGATCCAACGATGCCTGTACTTCACAAATAATTAAAACGTGCTTTATTAAAGCGTACACAAGTTTAATGAAATTGACAGGGTCATGGTTAAATTAAATTAATACAAGTATCGCAATAGTTGCAAGTATGCAACAAAATCGCGATCTAAATTTGTGACTTAAAATTTCCTTGTTGCATCTCTTCAAGATGCCAAAATCATTTGTTCATTAGTACAATAAACACGAAGGTAAGCAATTGAATATAAATTTCTAAACAAATGCCATCACTTTTGTTGCGAAATTAAAAATTTGCAATATTGAAAAGAACCATAAAATCCTTTTTAGATATTTAAGATTATGAAGACACGAAGACTGCTATTAGAAATAACGAAGTTGTTCGGTACACATTAATTAGTATGTGTAATCAATATAAGTAAATATTTTAGTAATTAAGAATACAAATTAAAGCTAAATATTTCCTTAGCATGTATTTGAATTTGAAACGCTGCACAGTGGGCTAGCGAAACCCAGACATGGAACTCTAATCGTTGTAAAACCATTCTTTTCGTTCAATTAAATTACAAAAACTGCGATTCTTATAGATTTTAATCTGCTGAACACGATAGTGCTATTAGTTTTCATAAAAAATGTGAAATTTTGTTATTTTTCAGATTTAAATCTAATTTTTTACCCTTGCCATTTTTGTCACCGACTTTTTATAAACCACTCTCAGCCGGACCCAGAGACAACGAACATGGACGTGGTGGTTTTCTATTCCCTCTATTTTTTTGTTTTGTGTATTTTTTAATTTCTTTTGTTTTATGTATTTTTATTTTTGATTTTGTTTTGTGTTTTTAATTTTTTGTTTTTCAATTTTTATGTATGTTTGTTATTTTCTCCAAGATTTTAGTTTCATGATATTTTAATTTTTTAATATTTTTTGCATTTTTTTCTATATTATCAGTCTTCTATTAAATCACTTCCAGGATCAAGTTCTATGGAAGCATCGTTAGCTGTCGGCAATATGAAAGATATTAATAACCCTGCTACTTCAGGGAAAAAAGTTTTCTTAGAAGATTTTGACAATTTTGGTTTCAACGATGGTATATAAGGATCTGAAGTTAGAAGCAAATATTATAAAATATCTTCATTCGTCATTTGACGATTTGATTTCTTCGTATGTTGTTCACGGGTTTTCCTAAATTCTTTGTTATGTGCTTCTGCAACTTCTTCTGATAATTGGGCAATAAGCAATATAGCATTTTCAATAATAGCAGAACCGTGTAAAATAATTTTATAGATTGATACTGGCATGTAATACAAGCCATATAATTCAACAAATATTATATATTATAAATTCGACATTCCAGCATTTTAAATTCAAACTTGTTAGAGAATTTAATATTTACATATTAATAAAACTAAAAATGTTCAGTCTTTGTTTTTGAGTGAGGAAACATAGTTTTACAACTATTATACTACTCTAGTCGGGCTTCGGCCTACTGCGCGAAATCAGGATACGCAATTTGTATACACAAAAATGATTTTTTTTAAAAAAAGGGCAAAAGGGGCAAAAACAATGAACAGATAGTTTCCTGTATAGTTCTTCTACATTCTAAAACAAGAAACTTCTTGAAACTCTTTGGAACTGGTTTTATATACCTACCTCGTTTTTGACTGGGTTGTATGCATTAAGTTTTTTTAATTTTAATGGAACAAGTTTTTAATATTAATAATTGCTTCTAATAGCTTTATTTAAGGACAAATGCAATAAAAAGAAACATTGCCAATAATAGAAGCATTTATATACAGCAATGCCTTGATTACCTGATATGAATATACCTCAATTCTCAAGAAATTCTAAGTCTACACATTTTTAATGTTTCCTTTATACTTCAAATTAAGTTGAGTAACCTTTAAACAAGAATTAGAGACATAATCGAAGCCTTTTACTCTATGTCCAGGTTTCAATACGTTTCGGCCCACTGTACGCCTTCAGAAAATATCCTTTCCGTAGTTTGAAGAAGCACGCTAAGTTAAACTTTTAGATATTCATGTCCAGAAATCGACAAAGAATTTTGTAAAAGTAGGATTTGAACGAAACGTGAGAAACTGAACTTATTTTAAAATAAAGTGAAATAGACTTAGGTTTTAAATTGATAAAGACAAATTAACAAATGTTGTTAGCATGGTAACCCAAAATTCGATATAAGGGAAATCGTCTTTCCATCTTCTTGCCTTTTGGGTCCAATCCGGTTGTACCCTGTCCGATCTAAGCGAGCAAATAGCGCAAGTGCAAATGTAGCGCCACGAATTTGTAAATGTATGCAGGTGTGCAGCAAAGGCCTTCCGTTTCCAAAGCAAATCAACAGGAAACCGAACACCCCTTTGATGGTAAAAAAATACGTTACTTCCAATTGAAAGCGCAACTAGGAGACAATTCTATTTAGGAGACTTTCCTTCGATAAATAAAATAAGTAGAAACAAATTATGCTCAACACATAATGTAAGTGCAGTTGAAATTTAATTTAAACGAAAGTATTGGGGAAATTTGATAAAGTTTCGATGCAACCCTAACTTTAAGACTGTTATTTTCAATTTAAAAAATTTCACTCCATAATTATTTGTTTAAAACGTTTAATCATAAAACGGCATGAAACTCACGCTTGTAGTTAATTTTAGATTTTTAATTTGATTTTTATATATTTAATACGATTTGTGTACCTACGAAAATGTATGTTTTAATTAATAAATGTATTTACTTACCTTAGTATGGGATTGGCCTACAAAATAGTATATAATGGAAAGTATACAGGTATGTAGAAATCCTTTTCTTAGGTCATTGATACCTCTAAGATAAACGGTTTAAAGATAATTGTTCACTGCTTTGTTTAATTTAGATCAAGGCTCACCTGTAATAACATAAATATTACAACTTTTAATTAAGCGAGATAACTAAGAAAGAACAAAAATCCTGTAAGAAATGAATTGCGAACCGTGAACTAAATAATGATACGTTGGAAAAACTCTTCAGAAAAGAATTAAAAAGGCATAATTTACGATTAAATAGCGTGCATTGCTATGAAAGATTTTAATCTGATTCAGGCTTTCTGTAAATCAGGGGTTCAATAGATTCTTGAACAGTCTCTAAATTATAAACGAGAAAACATGTTTGTCACTATACGTGTGTTGAATAGTTTGTCTTATAAAAACCACGAGGCTCGCTTTGTTCTTTCAGGTTTCCTATGTATCACTGCTCTAGAGTTAAATTATATGATTCGAAACTGTAATTAAAAAATGAGAAGTGTCAATGGAATTTTTCATCCTCCAGTTATATTTACCTTGCAAATACCTTTCATGCCAGTCATTTTTAATATGATATTAATACAATGATAAGCACGGCAATTGACTAGAAACTAAACTTAATTACGCTCATGAAATAAAATATACTTTGAAATGGGACAGACGTGTTGATTCGGGAATCTGTTCTGTAACAACTAAAATAGGTTTTCCTAAATTATGGGTACGACCAATTCTCGAATCCTTAAATTTCCAAAACGTTTTTGTCTGGACAACTGCATCGAAGCATTGCGGTCCGCTTTGTTCTCATAAGGCGTTCCATGCATCACCTCGTATCGCACTACGATTCAATGGGTAACATGTACTTTGTATCAGTGCTAAATTAACCGAAGTACATGTTGCGAGTTCAAGTAACTTTCTTTACTAAAATAAAAAATGATTAGCGAGATTAAATTAAATGATTTGTATCAATTTCAAACAATACTTTCTACCAATCTTTTGCGTCAGATTGTTTGTGTAAATTTGTTTGGAGTGGCTCAAAGCAGTTGACCGTAAGTGTACATTTTGCTTGTAACCCGTAATTGCAAGTTATGGCGAGTGAGTGTCTTATAAGAGGTGGTACTCTACGCTGCGGCTGTCTTATTTTACCTGCTATATTTTACGATATTTCACAGACAAAATTTGCAATAACGTAGACGAACATTAGTAAAATAAGGCGGCCAACATGCTCTTCATCTTTTATCCTTTTTGGTTTTTAATCAGGGGTGCCTTGTCAATATTTTGTAATTAAAGCATGTTGAGAGACAATTATATTGGGCGGAGTTGTGGTTCAAATTTGGGTTTGGAATTGATCTAATTTTGATATAACTATTTTTTTATTAGTAAAGAGTGTCGTGAAGGCAGCTTAGTTGGTAAACTAAATTACTTTAGATTATAAACTATATTTATTGTACATAAACTCTATAAAAGAATTGCAAACAGTCTAATATGTAATATCTAATTTACAGCTGCGCAGATAATAATGGCCTTGTCAAAAACAGTCACGAATATCTGACCATAGGGTCATCGCCGGCTTATCATGCAGCAGTATTAATTAATGCAGAGAATAACGTATAAGAGCACGTCCCTTTTACCTTGCTTTCTCCAATTGCAATTACGATTACGATTCGGCCACTAATCAGATCCTAACTTTGTTCTAGTCTTTACTTTGTTACAAACATTTATCTTAGTGAGCTTTCACATACCCAAGCTATTCGTATTCTGTTTGGTTTTCACATTCTTAGAATTCTAAATTGGGCTTCTCTAAATTTGGGGTGTTACTTTTATTAAAAATTCTTTCGGTTTGAAATTATAACCAACTTATTGTTAACCTCTTTCACTAATTTGTAGCTAAACGTTTTATTTCATTTACTCATGTTAGGGTAACTTTACTGTCAGTATTTAGGTGGATCGCCAGCTACATATTTTTAACTTGTTCAAAATTTATTGATCGTCGTTTGTTAGTTGGTTAATTATATAATTTAAATTACAGTATCTCGCATCTTCATTTAGGATCCGATATCTTGTAATGTTATTATTAATCACGTTTAACTAATTATCTTTGATTACATAATAAAATTCGAATTCTGTTAGCGAGAAGCACCCTATCAACTGACTGCAATCATCGGAAAACACTGTCGACACTTACGCTTAGCCGTTCTGAGTACATGTAGTATCTACAATCAATCAATACGAATACCTATTCCGTAAAGTATAAATTTCATTATTTAGTTTTGAACATAACTACAATTCTTGATATAAAAATACTGTAATAACAGTATAATATAAACTTAATTTTATTACAACGTGCCAACCTCGCCTGGTAGGTGTACAACATTCAGTGATCTTAATTATATCCATCTCATTAAGGCGTCCATAATGCATAACGGAAGGCTCATTCACTTATATATAAAAGACTACGACCTTCGCAGATTTGCTTCTTTTTAGTCTAACTATTGACGGACGATTGCGGTACATGACTTCTCCGCCAATAGCGATTCCATGGCATTCTAGCTAGCAATCTGGACGCCAGGAAAAACGCCAAATGAGCTAACAGCTTCGATGCCGCCGAACAGTATGTAGCCATTTCAAAATAGATGATGAGCAGATATAGCTCATTTCATGAGTATAGTACTTTAGTGAACTAAGATAAAATTCTGTATTTAAAACAATTAATATTCACTAACAGGCAATTTTTATGCTTTGGATAGTTTTGAATTCCACCGAACAACACAAACACTCGTGTGTGTGTGTGTGTGTGTGTGTGTGTGTGTGTGTGTGTGGGTGTGTGCGTGCGTGCGTGCGTGCGTGCATGCGTGCGTGCGTGCGTGCGTGCGCGAGTACGTGCGTGCATGCATGCGTGCGTACGTGCGTGCGTGCGTGCGTGTGCGTGTGTGTGTGTGTGTATATATATATATATATATATATATATATATATATATTATATTAATATA
>JAHWXV010040644.1:0-15916 GCA_024586415.1 Phrixothrix hirtus
ATAATAATCAAAAATTTACCAAAAATTTATAGCATATTTATATGGCACGCCCAAACGCGGGGCTGCAATTATAAAAATTTAAAAATTAAATTTCTATAAATATACATAGCATTTATATGGTGCCACCAACGTGGGGCATTCAAATAATCAATTATAAAAATTAAAATTTCTATCAATAAAGACGTAGCAATATGTTAACATGTGTTTTTTAGTCAGTTCGCAATGACTATTAAATTTGCAATCTTTATGAGCAGACCATTTTTAAATTCGCTTTAAATATAAGGACTCCTTTTATAAGTCACGTTATCTCTTTTATGTTTTAATACAATGTCCAAATTTAATTTTAAATTAATTTTAAATAACAATTAGGCCATAGTTTGTGGTAGCAGGTCAAGTACGTAAATTACAAAATGCAAGTCGATACATCGCCATGTCAGGAGCTGTACTCAGCATTTTTAGTTCAACATCTGTAACGAAGTATGTTTAAATGTCAGCGGTACACAAAATGGTATACTATGTAACGATTTTCAAAAATGGACTTAATGAAATATAATAATCTCAGGAATGTGTCTCTAATATGTTCTACAACTATTTCAAAACAACTTTGTATAATTTCTTCTAAATTTGGAGGGTCTTCAATTATTATTTGTAAGATTTGAATGCAGTGCTTGCGAAATCATTGCCATTTCGGCACATAAAATATTCGGTTCGTAAAGCACAGTACGTTTGCTTAATAATAGATAAACCTGCTGTTAAGTTGTTAAACTTGATTTTATAGAAAAACTTACCAATCTCTGCTTTTAGGCACGTTAAAACAATTTGCGCAATAAAAATTAGAATCACAGTTCTCCCTTCGATATCTTACTACCGCTTTGTTCTAGCTGCATTTTTCTCTAAAACATGGTTCTGGTGATAAACCCTGTCTCCATTAATCAGTATGTTTTCTATATACACAATTTATTCAATTCACACACCGTACATTGATCTTTATTCTTGGGTTCTGAAAATTAATATTAAATTCCATACAAAATACCTGCACTGAATGTCCTCTACAGATTTAAATTGTGTCTCAGTGGTTAATATCTAAAGTTGATTCAACGTATTCTCCCTGCATTTTAGCTCTACAGTAAAGACTATATATCTAGGGAAAATTTTTCATATGCTCCCATTCTTATTGCTTTGCATGCTCAGATACTGAATGTTTTATATGATGACCTGGTAACCTCTTTCTAGGTATATCACAAGTTCTCTTTTTTGTAACCGAGGATTATAAATCGAAGTCTGCCTTATTGCTAGTGTACTCAAATAGAAATTTTACAGGCCTGGATCTTTATGGAATTTATATTTTTAAAGAAATACTTATAAGTTGTAAGCTTTCTTGAATTTTCATCGCCCTTACCTTTCCTTCGCCTATCAAGCCCGCATTTGGAAGTACATAGATGCTAAGATATATACTGTTTTTAGCTTCTGCTGATAATGCATAGTATTCCATAAAGATATTTTTTCTTTCGGTGTCTGCTATCTTCTGACTACATTTCTAACAACATTAACTTACGGTCTTTTGGATTTTGTTATTTTCTTTGCTGGTACTGTTTTTTTTTCTGAAAGATATGTATTCTTCGCTATGGCTTTGTTTTCTTTTATGTATAATACAAATTTGTGTATCAAAATCCCTTTTGAGTTTGCGAGATCTATCAACTCAACCAGATACTCCCGTCTACATAATAACACCTTGATTGAAATTTACCTGACGTACTCATTTACACTTTCATCAATTGTTTATTTGACTACAGTTTGTATAAATTATTTAACCGATATTCGTTATCTTAAGTTAGTCTCAGGCGTTTGTTCTCTCACTTGCGTATACCGAACTTCACCTCCTTATTTTGAGAATATTTCCCTTGCCAATCCACTTTTAATTACAATTATTGTTTAGAAAATTATTTCCGTACGATTCCTATTTTTGGCGTTTTGTTTGTTTTGTGAACCTTGTTTCGTCATTTTGTATTGATTTTAACTTGCGTTTCTATTTTAGGAACTGTTTTTTATAATTCTGATTTTTCGTTTCAATACCGAAAAGTTTTATCGACTTTGTCACCCGTAGTTCTATTGTTTCTAGGATTACTTTTTGTGGATTCGTTTTCTAACTTTTCATTTTGGTATGTTTTGGATTATAAAGTGGACCTTTTTATTTTACTTTAATTGACCATCGATTCTAACATCACCATTAGTACCAACTTAGACTCTTTCGGCACCTCGTGTATCACTTTTGATTTCAAATTGTTTTTTGAAGCGAAATTTTTTTATATATACCCACGTCCGCATTTTGTAATTTTGGTTCCTTTTTTTTTGAGTGTTTGTTGTTTTTATTCTGGGTTTCCTTTTCATTCATACTGGATTTTAGTTGTGTCGATCTGTATTTCGCATGTGCGTTTTTTTGCCTAGCTGGCCTTGCTCATTGTCACTCTTATTTCAGTTCGTCTTCGCCTGTGTAAAATAGTAAATCTATTCATCACGAAACCTATCCTAGTTTCCTACTCCTTGTGTTCTATGTAGCTCCTTGGATATTCATTGCCGTATACTTTACGATTTTGGTTTTGTTTTGATAATTTTTTTGGGTTTCTATTGACATCAGTTACGTTTATGGTTTTTGATTTGAATATTTTCGAATTAGTAGTTGACAACCAGTTTCAATATTGATTTTGAGGTTTGGTATGTTAAAAGAAAATTAAAGAACAACAACAATAAAAGAAAACAATAATCAACTAATAATGCATACCTCTGCGATTGAAATATTTACTGGATTTTCTTCTACTTTAAAATTAAAAACTACTTCTTTCTCTGCAGTTGTAATTGGCGTCTAGTCAAAATCTGAAGCAAAAAAGTTCCCTAAACCTTTTACGGTCTTTTGTGATAGTAACATGGCATCTGCAGGATCACGCTTCTATATTGAAGGATTTGACCCTCCCACTGTCTTGGAAACTTCCTGTCCCTCCTGTGTTTTCATAATAACGTTTCAAACATTCTTATTCTCGATGTGCATTGCTAGGCTCTGAATAATTGAATTCTGATTCAATTTTTTTCCCGGCAGAAATTCTGCCACGTTTGTTTTTAATTTTTAATAATATTTGAGTATTTAGTATTTATTATATGTAGTAGCAGAGATTTCTCTCCATTTGTATAATATGGTACCCTTTTCAGTTTCTAGGGGTTTCTACCGTCATTTCTATGATTATTGACAATTTTAGTAATTAATAATTATAAACACAACTCATACTCAGCCGTACTATACAAACAGACTTTATAAGATTTTCATAGTGCTTTCCTAGAGTAATGCATATATTCGTTAAATATTCTAGAGCCTGTGGATTTTTATTTTTAAATGCACAGTTTTTTAAATAGAAGTTATATATACGAAGTGAGTCATCTAGGAGACGTAACCTCATTGACATTTTTTAAGAGTAGCCCCTATTTTTATTACGGGATTGAAAAGAGTACAGTTTTTTACATACGGTAAGGTAATTGTGGATATATGTCATACAATGAAATTTTTGACAAAAAACGACCTTGAACTTTCACAATACTAACCCTACTGATAGCGAAAAATTCAAAAAACAATTAAATTAAATGTTCAATTTGTACACCGTTTGCAATCTGACAGTAGCCAGGACGGCGGATAAATTTTATTTGAACATTGTCAGTAATTTTTGGAGATACAACTGAATAGTGGTGCCGCATAGTCGATGGATGAATTGTGGATCTCTATTTTGTCACGTGACCCTAACCGGTGCAAGATATTTGGATTTGCTTCGAGACGACATCATTCCTGCAATAACTGCCTTGTATCCATATCGAAAGGGACCTGACCTTCCGAGGAATGACCTGTTCTTTCAACAAGATGGAGCACTGACTCATTATACAGCACCTGTTCGCACTTATTTAGATAAGTTTTTTACAAATCTTTGGATAGCGAGGCAATTCTCCAGATTTGACACTCCTAGATTACTTTTTGTGGGGGTACTTGTAAAGTAAGGTATACGTTAGTCAGTCGGTGAATTTAGACGATTTAAAAACAAGAATTCGTTAAGAAGTATGATGCATATCTCCAGAAGTTACTGATAATATTCACAGAAACTTTTTTAGTCATCTTAGGTACTGCCTGGTTATCCATTGCGCACAATTTGAACGTTTAATTTATTTGTTTTTTGAATTTTGTACTAGTAGTAAATTTAGTGTTGTGAAATTTTAAAGTCGTTTTTCTCCGAAAATTTCTCTATGTGCCTATAACCATAATTACTTTACTGTATGTAAAACAAATGTGCTCTTTCTAATTCCATAATAAAAAATAGGGGTTACCATTGAAAAATATTGATGTCACATCTCCTACATGACTTACCCTATATGTACTAATTCTATTTAAAAACTGCGTATTTAAAAATAAAAATCGACCGTCGCAGCGTTTTTCCTAAAAGTTCGTCCCTGAATTTTGAACCAATGTATGTACTATTTTACTAAAGCAATAATAAATAATGTAAAAATAATCATACACTACTGCCAATTCAAATTACTAAACAGAGAAACAGACTCATGATAAATAATAGAGGTGGATCATAGAAACCTCAAGTAACGACAACGACTAATGACTTGAAAATTTTTCAATTTGCAACAAATAATAATTATATAATTGCTAAATTATACAGGGTTGTCGCTTCGTTTCCCTTGTTTATCCAATCTCAGTTGTCTCCATATGGGTGCATAACAAATATGAATTTGGTCACATTTAAGCTTTAAACACGATTAGTTAAATTACTTTAGCAAGAAAAGGGTGTATATAGGCATTAAAGTAATTAAAGTTATGTTTGAATTTATTAACCCCACTTTGCAAAATTTTATTCAACTGTTATTTAGGAACCTATTAAAGTTAGTAAATTCTAAACTTTTTCTAGTCGATTATTGAATCGAAATTTCAGTGATAATACCATAGCATCCAGTTCTAACCGAATTTCCACTTCTGAATCCGGGTCTTGATTGCGATATGAGATTTTCAATTATTAATAACGTAAATTTATTTACCTGTCGAAATTAAGAGCGCGCTCTCTCTCTCCCTCTTGAGATGCTAAATTTCATTGATGCAAAGCTTTATACTAAAATGTAAATACTAGATGATTTATAATGACGTTAATAGATAAATATTGTACCCTTATAGAAACTATTTTAAGAAATACGGGTTACCTATAAAAATTAACTTTGAAGACGAGTTCCTTTTGCAGACAATTTTAGTCTAAAACGTTTTTGTCATCAAAGTATTTCACATAAATAAAGGGAAATGGCTATTTTCCAAGATAATGATTGAAGTTAAAGGAGAATTGATGGAAATTTTTAATGTATTGCTTCTGTAGATTTATAGAACGTACCGTTAACATTTTCGTTTCTTTAAATATATTCGATTTTTTTAATAAAAATATATAGAACAAATTTAATACTGCAAAGATGAAAGCTATTAGAGTTTCTGCTGAGTAAGTATATTATGATTTCTTAAAAGGCTTTTAGAAAATTGGTGATTAATTATTTATATATTTGAGTAAAATGTTGCGTATAGTAAAGTCTGAAATATCAAAATATGCCATATCTGCATTATTGTTATATCTCAAGCTATTACTGCTTTTATTTAGGATGGTTAGGCTTACATTATATTTTGGCCCTAATCCAAAGGAATTCTTAAGAATAATTTTATGACTGCTTTATAAAGTAACGACCTTGAGATTTTATGTCTTTTGTTTTTTGAAACGAAGCAATTCGATTATATATTAATGGCCACATCAACTCAAACTGTCGTCGTTTGAATAAGAAATATTCGATAAATTGCAACAGAATTAACCTAGTGAAATTGTAAGTTGTTGCGAAATATATTTTTACATAAGCGGAGGGGATACTTTCAGTATCATTGGGTAACATTTTTTATTAATGTTTATCTGTCGCACTGGTCGATGTTACTAACAACAGTCGTTAGCTAACAATCGCACGACCAAAAAATCCAGAACCTCCCTTGTGAATTAAAGTAATTTCAAATTCGATTCCGTCGCTAGAGGGACAGATAGATGAGTGGTCCATTGGAACAATTCGTTTGCGAGTTTATCTGGCGTCCGAATGAAGCACAATTTATCTGTGCTGCCACACAACAACCTTAGCTCGGCTTAGCTATTCAAATCTCGCTTCGATTGCAGTCGCGCAAAGTATTTCTCTCCCTGTGAAACTCATAAGACATGTCCAAATCGACCATCCCACGCCTGGACCATTTAGTCATATATATAGACGTATAGCTATTCCAATTGTAAAATCTAAATTCTACTTTGCATTCCCTTCTACCACACTTTGATTGCACACGGTATAAAATAGTAAGATCTCGTCCTTTACAGCCAATAGTCTTTCACACTGTTTACATCATTACTTTCTTGATGGGAGATATTAATTATAATCATATCTATATGGCCGTTTAGCGCATTATTAAGTAATTACTTTTATCTTTTTAATAAATGCAGAACAAAATATAATTACAGTTCTTTAACACTACATTACTTTAAAAGTAATAATTTTAAAAAGGTATCTCAAGACGAAGTATTCCTTATATATGGAAATTTCTCAAGAAAATAGAATTTAAAATATACATAACTAAAACGAGAATTTAGGATGTATTGTGAATAGCAGCTGCGCTACGTTGTATTTCAGTGCGAAAACTACTACGAGGCCGTTTATTAATCGCAAATGTAACAGTAAATCTCAATTGCGCCAAATAAGAAAATATAAATTTAAATTTAATAATTATTATTACTATTTGCATAATTGAAATATCACTCTTGACATCAAGCTCTCAACAAACCAGCTATAACATTGATCTTGAATACAGTTAATAAATTGTTTCAATTTAAATTGATTTAGAATTGGTACCCAGGAAATGCTTTACAGTATTAACATCATAAATATGCGATATTTTAATGTTGGTGTATGATTTTATTTAACTAATAAATTCTTTGCTATATTATGGTATGGGTCAAAATTTACGATCTCTCTTAGATAACCAAAAACTTAGATGTGATTATTATTTAAAAGCAACAAAAATTACAACCGACGATCTTCGAAGTTTTTTCTGGATGTACAATATAACACTAATATAGCGAACCCAGATATTACGAACGATCGCCTACAACGAACAACATATCAAGTCCAGAACTGATTTACATTTATTAACGAATGCTTTTAACGAACGCATTTGTAACGAACGGTAATAAATAATGAGTACTTTAGTTATTGTAAATTAGATTTTACCATCTTTTATAAAGAACTTCATTTGAAAAGACTCATTAGTTTTAAGAATTAATCAACAAAGAAGATAAACAAATTTATTTACTTGCATTACAGAAACGCATATAGATACTCATAAGGGAGTTTTTAAATACGCGGTAAGAATTTCGTCAGTTATGTGAAGTTTATGGCGCATTAATGAAATACGGCGCTGCGCACCATCAGTTTTAAATGCATGCCAACTTACGCAAGATTTTATACTTACGCAAAGTTATCTTTAAATGAGATGCGTACACTTTACCCCTCCAAGATCTGTTGAAGGTGTTCGAAGATCATCGAAATTGGCATAAGTTCTGTAAAACTTCCGTAAAACTTGGCCCCTACTTAATTGTAGTGCGACGCCGAAAATCATGAATATGTACATGCGTTTATCTTTGCAGTGATACACGGTGAACAAAAGTAATAGCAATTGTAAAACTAAAATGTTCTGCGAAGGATTTCACTTCGGCGCCCTTCGCGTTACATGAGTTAGAGGAACTTAACGGAAATTTTACTACTTTTGGTAACTTAGTTGACCTTCCATCACCATCGGCGCTCATGCATTTTTCATTTAAAATCAACTGTATGCTTCACTTTTCCACATTTAAATAAGTAACAAGCTTACTTCTCCGCTTATTGATGCAATACGAAGCGCCCGAAGAGAAATATTTACAATTATTCTACAAAAATCTGTATTCGTTTTTAATGTGTAGTTCACATAAGTGCGTTACGTGCATTTTGAATGTTTCTATTGCAGTGAACAATCGCTTATAACAAACAAAATAATTGCAATATCCAAGTTCGCTAAAAGAGAGCTATACTATACCTTCAATCTTTACACATACCAAAAACCTAAGTCCGCGTCGTTGTAGACATATCTTATACCTGTAAGGAACACCGGAAGAAAAAATTGAGAGTAACTATCTCTGAGAACTAGTTAAAGCCACTGTGGAATGTGATCATGTTTTCCTCAAAATTTCATTGTATGAGTTTACTGAAATTACAAGCTGTTAATATTTTTATTTTTCAATAGAACGATTCAAACTTTCCGTGTACCTTTGTGATTTACACATTGTCCCACCGCACTGTGGAGTTGTAGCGCAAAAATGTTACCAAAAATGGTTTTTACGGAATTCAACACATTAGTATTCCTTTAATTTTTTTAAGTTAGCTAATATATTGAAGTTTGTTAAGCTATGAAAAATTTCGTTTTCTATTTAGCCATTTATCAAATAATCTATCATGAATTTAGTGCATAAAGCTTAATTCTCTACTCCAAGGATTCTAGGCTTTGTTTAATTGAAAAATAACCGCTTAAAGGGACTATTTTATACAATGTGTTATACATCCTGAAACGGTATTTTATATACCTTCTTATGAAATTTTAATTTTATTTAAATCAATGTCTATTTCTCTATGTATTGCAATTAAGCACGCGCGTGTTAAAAATATTGCTTCTAAAAGTTGTTATCAAGGTTAAGGTTATTTCGAGTAAAATTTGTTAGTCTAAAAGGCAAACAATTTTATGATTTGTGATTTAGAAAGAAAACCCTGCAACCTGATAGCACTTTGTTTGAAAATTTCAGTAATACGGAAAATTGCACTCGGATACATATTACAATATTATATGCTGTACTAAATTCTGAAGTTACCATGTACTGAATATTATTTCTATTTTTTCTTTTTAGAATATTATAAGTGACTTATAAAGAGCTTTATGATATATGTAATTAAGTTTTATGTGTATAACCTGTTTTAATTATATGGAAATGTTGAAGCTACTAGGAAGAACGAATAAAAATTATAAAATAGCAGAACTTATTTCTAAAATATGTTACGAATTGAATTTCGTATCTTTTACTTTTGCACATGATTGTACATTCCACTTTGGTTTTGTTACTTTTATTGTTATTCAGAAATTCTTTCTGCTCTACATTCTTAATTATTCTACTTTTAAATTCATCAAATTCCCTGAGTCAGTGCCTGTAATATTATCCGTTTAGCTCTAGAAAACGCACTTTACATTGACGGATTTAATTTTATACGTTCCCACGCAAATTTACATTTTCAAATATTTAACTTCATTTGTGCATATAAAGAGGGTGTTGTGATGCTCATTTTATGTTAATTGCTATCCATTGAATTTTTCTCGCACAGGCGTGGATTTTTGAGAGCAAGACATACTGGTTGTCGCCATTTTTTGGTAAAAAGAAGAAAGTGTAATATTTTACTAGTTTTATCCATATCTATTTAATGACAAGTAATGGATTTATTAAAGTTACTATGTAGAATAATGTTACGCATTGCTGTGCTACGTTAATTCATTTAATAATTTTTGGAAAGCTCATCTTAATTTAGTTGGATTTTCGATCGTTAATATCGAATCTAAGGTACGTGATATTCTTGGATTTAACTTTTTAGTAATTTCCTTTTTTTAGGTGTTTCTTTGAGGAAGGCGCTCATGGTTTCCTCTCATTATAGCATTCGGCCTGTAAAATCAATTACCTTCCTTATAGTTGTTTGGAAGATGTTCGTATGATTCCGTATCAGAAATGCTGCAACGAGTTTGGCAATTTTCCAACGGCAGAAAAAAGTATAGGCAGTAGCTGCTTGACAGACAGATAAGTGATTTTTTTATATCAGTGTCCCGTTAAGTTTGATTTACGCAGATTAACAAATGAAAGTTTAATTTTGCATATAACTGATTTCATTACGATAAAACTATATGGAGTGTTAATAAATTTAAATGAATTGAATGTACTTATCGTTCGTTTGTTAAATTATAAATATACATTCATAGCTAAGTACTATTTATGAATTTTCTAATTAAAAACATACTAACAGCCGTTTAAGATTTTTTTATAATTACTTGTAAGGTGATCTACATTAAATTTGTTTGTTAACAGAAAGATTTTATTTTCATCTGGAGTAAATGACATGAGCGAATTCCATTATTTCAGGACCATCCCTAAACAAAGGAAGGGTTTATTTATTCTACGAATGAGTTTAGTTTGGGCAACTGAAAACAAAAGATTTTCTAATTCCTATGTCAATTAGGAACTTGAATAATTATTGGCGTTGATCAAAAAAAATCTTAAATAAAATTAATACTGTTTCCTTATGCGACGTTTAGATATTGTAGAAGGTTGAATAACAAATTTGAAATTCCAAAAAGCCACAAAATTACTTTCAATATGTATTTGATTGAAAATAATTGTTTAAAATGCTTTAACCTTCTGGAATGTTGCAGGAATCTAACTAACTAAGTTTTCAAGCTATTTTATGTAGTTTAAAATTTTTACCTTCCAATAACAATAATTGTTATAATTGCAAAATTGCGTTTGTTGCATACCTGGTTTACCACGTATAGAAGTTACGAATGCAAAATTTATTTCGATTCCAAACAATATTTTTCTAATTTATTGATTACTGATAATTGATAACATTTAAGGTAACTGCAAAATATTTTTAATAATAATGATGTTGAGATAAAATAAAAACAACATTCTTATTAGGAGTACTATCAAAACCATATCCAATTGGAACAGCAGTCAATACATGAAGGTCATGGAATTATTCAAAATATTATTATCTTATCAACACTATTATTTTTTTTGTTAGAATATTTCTTTATATAAAGGACAAAAACGGAAAATCTACCAATGCAATATACTTTTGTGTATCAATTATTTTAAATTTAGCTACAGTATAGTATTTTTGATAGTTTTACTGTAATATATTACCACAATGAGTTCTTTTCATATTATTAAACGATATTTATCTCTAGCTTTCATTGAACACGGAAAGCAAATATTTACAATAGAAAGATATATCAAAAAAACAGTCGATCTTTCTGAAAGTACTTTATCATGTGTAATTGTGAAGATATAAAAATATTTTCTGCCTGAATATAAAACCCGATGGAAAAAAACAGGAAGATGAAAAGATAAATTGCTGCAGGCCAATAGACAATGGCTAGATGTTGAGTTTTTCGTATCATTTGTAGAAGCCCATTAGTCTTTAACAATGAGTATAAACGAGGACGATCGTGTAAGTCATATGAAGATTCGGCAAAAGTGACACAACATAGGAAAGCAATAAAATTATTTCGTGAATCAGGGTTAGATCACATCCATCAGTCCTACATTCAAGGGCTGTATTCATTTGGTGAAACAAAGGAAGCAGTAATTGTGCAAGAATTGCGCTTAATACCTTCAGGAACTAAGGAATTTATCTATCAAATATTATAGAAGGGACACTCGTTTACTGTTCTTTATAGTATAGATGAAGCTCTAGCTGCTCACATAAATTTGGGCTTAAGTAAGTTTAAATAAACGTATGTGAAAAAAAGCCTAGAAGATAAACAATGCACACTTTTTCATCGTACAAGCAACTTGGACAAACTAAAGAAACATACTATCGAGATACGACGCAAATTGAAGTGATCAGCGTTAGTTCCAAAGTAACATTGCAAGCATTTCTAAATCACACTGCTACAATACTAATAAAGGTGAAATCTTTAGAATCATCAACCGATTTAATTTTATTTAGCAAGATTCTTCTGGCCAAAGAGAATACAAATATGTGCTTTCAAGTGAAAGTCAATTTGTATCCGATAGCAATTTATAAATATTTTCTTTAGTACCCATTAGGTTTGTCGATGATGCAAGTAAGAATGTTGTATGGCAGAGTACAACTTCCTCATATATTCACATTTTTGACCAGTTTCGATAGAATTTTCAAAAAACATCCAGAAAAACGAAAGTGTTGTTGAAAAAATTGAAAAACCAATCCAGTCTCTTCTACCTTCTTCAGTTTTAATAAATGAAGAATTGTTCTCAATAAGACATGAACTTATTTTTACTACGATAAATGAAAAAGTTGTGCAAGTGTTAACAAATACTCCTTTTGTTTCTACTTCCAATATATGCCCTTCAAAACCAGCTGAAATGAACAATTTTGAACGTGTCACGCAGAGAGTTGAGAATGAAGAAAGTTGTAGATTTGGCCTTTCAACTTTACATGCGTGGATTCGATTTAAGGAGTTAGTTTTACATGTTTCATACAATTTGTTGCTTAAGAAATGGTCAGCAGATACAGCGGAAGACAAAAAAAAACTAAAAAGTGTTATTTACGAGAACAGTTTCGAACTGAATTCGGATTAATAATTGACAAGCCTCGACAAGTAAGTGGTGACGGCAATAATGATAACACTGCGAGAAGATTTTCTGCTAATTTTATATGCACATATGAAATTACAGGAGTTGATGTAGAATTGATAAAGAGATTTCATATCATATTACAAACTATGTTGTATGGTATACATATAAATCCTGACAATTTGGAGAATACGAATTTACAACTGTCATATTATATGTAGATAAATATGGTATTACATGCCATCTTCTGTTCGTTTTAATGTCATTTTACCTCTACAATAACTCTCTGAAGATGCATAAAATTCTCAAAATAAATATTACAAAACTTTTAAATTATACCATGCAAGACATGTTCTCGATCTGCTAATAATAAAGGCGTTTTTTGCGCTTTGCTTTATACATCTGATCCAGTTATTACCAGTTTAAGCATGTCTACATCGATAAATACTATCGAACTTGATAGGGAAGCCAAGCAATTATTATGAAATTAAACACAAAATACTAATACCTAATGAGAATATGTTGCAGTGTTGCTTTTTGATTTTAAGGTTTTTACAAAAAAAATTATATTTTTCTATACTTATACGAGGACAGGTCAATAAATTCGCAGAATAGGGAGGAGAAGGATGGTAAAAAAGTACATTTTGTTAGTTTTGTTCTTCAATATATTCTCCGTTGATACTAATGCATTTTTCAGATCTTTGATCAACTTATTTATACCGTTATAAAAGGTGTTTAATGTTTTCAAACTAAATAAACCGAAATTGCAAGTTTGACCGCATCGTCGTTCATAAATTTCTTTTCACCAAGCTCCTTTTTGAGGTTGGAGAACAAATAATAGTCCGAGAGTGCCAAGTCTCGGCTGTAGGATAGGTGGTTTAACAATTGAAAGCCGCAATCTTGAAGTGCAGTCATCGCAATATGAGTCGGATACACTGGTACGTTGTCGTGCAAGAGCAGCAAACATTTTGTTAATTTTCCCCGTCTTTTCGCCTTTATAGCATCTCTTAGCTGCTACAAAATCAGTATAGTAGGCCACCATGATTGAAACACCTTTATCTTTGTAATCAATGAGCAGGATACCCTTCGTATCCCAAAAAAACCCTTGTCATTATTTTTACCGCCGATTGTAACATTTTGAACCTTTTTGGGGGTTGTGTGCCCTTTTTATGCCACTGCATGGATTTCTACTTAGATTTAGACTTAAAATGATTAACCCAAGTTTCATTTCCCGTAATAATTTGGTTAAAATTTCATCTTTGTCTTCTCGGCAGAGGTTTAAAAATTCGAGGGCACACTCAACACGTTGTTGTTTTTGCAGTGGTGTGAGCATTCTTGCACTATCTTTTAGCATGCCAAGGTGGGAATGGAGAATATTTAAAATGGTTATAGAAGACACTCCAACCATTTCTGCAAATTGTTTCTTCTTTAAAAAAGCATCTTCAGATACAAGTTTTTCGACTTTTTCCACAATGACTGCGGAGGTGGCTTCAATCGGCCAACCTGGTCGGGGGTCGTCTTCAATCGACTATTTGCCTTATTTAAAAAGGTTGTCAGTTATAAATCATGGTTTTACCAGGACAAAAGTTTTCATAAACTGACAACATCTCATTCAAAATGGTTTTGTTAGAAATTTTATAACCGCACAAAATTTGATTTTTTCCAATGTAGATATGTTGGTTACTTGATCAATAATAACACAATGAAACTCTCCAAGTACATCAATAAGACATCGCTGCATAGATAGTACGCGCGGCAGTAATCCCCTCTCCCGATAACCCTTCCATTCCGCTAATTTATTGACCTCCCCTTGTATAATTGTTTTAAGTATAAATTCAAAAATATTACTGCCGTTGTTCGATTTTATTAACACATATTCAATATTTCTTACATTCTTCAATGATTCTCATAATTTTGCAACATTTCTTATTCTGTATCGATCTTAAATAAATGATTATTATAATTATATCATTATTATTTTGAAGCTTATACATCCGTTTACATATTTCCAAAATTTTAGTTGCCTGCAATAAATAATCAAAGAGTTATCGATTTTTTGTCAGGAAACTACGTGGATTTTGTAATTACATTCTGTGACGTAGGAGCAGCAACTTTGGCTGCTAATATTTGTAAATTCTAATTCCTATATGTATTTCAAGGTTTATAAATTTTGTAGGCTTTTTGTATTTTAAAAAGGAAGACATGATAACATACCTTTTCGTTTTAATATGCTAGATAAACCGAAAAATGAAGTACGTACATTTGGTCTTATAGAATGAGAAGCGTAACGGGATAACGATTTTCAAATTGATTTCTATCTTGTTTTTGTTTTTAACTTCAGTTAATTGTTTATAATTTATTACTTTAATTTTGAATTAGTTAAATAACTTATTTTATCAAAAATAATGCGTCTCCTATACACAAGCCCAGTAAATGACATTTTTATGAAAATAATTTTTTTCGCACTTTTGGACACACTTTGTTACACCTTCATTTCCTGTAACATTAATTTTAGAGATAATCTGCCAAACTTTGGAGATATCAGAAGTGCCAAACGCACCAAGCAAACTTTGAACCTTGGACCTTTTTACCATAATAAAACACGGCAACTAAAGGCCGTCATGTACTGATACAGTAAGAGCTATGTAATTACATTTTTGCATAAATTACAGTTAAGGCGTTCTACAATAGCAATACACGTTATAAGAGTTGTCATTCTCATCATCGTAAAGCTGCGTTTACACACAGCTACCGTAGCTGCCATGGTAATTAAAAGACTGCGCAACTTAGACTGCAAGACATGTGAACATTCGTGCAACCTAAAAAGTTTAATTACAACTTTTATTTCCTGCGCGCAGTGTGAGAAGTAGCGCAGTGTGAACAACATTTATCGATGTTGCAGTCTCAATAAAACTTTTGCTACGACTGCGGATGCAGCAAGTGAGGCACTTGAACTAGTAAAATTGACGAACTTATTTAAGTGTGTTTAAGATGATTAATGTAGGTATTCAGTTTTTTGTTTATGTATGTACAATTAGTCCAGCGTAAGCTGAAAAAAAGGTGCATTACAAGCGTGTAAAGTGGGCGCCAAGACACGTTTAATACACTTCGAAGTAACAGCGACGTTAGTGTTCGGTAAACGTCAAATAAGCTATTTCATTTAACTGCCATTTTGACAGTTTATAGAATTTTTTGTACAAACACTTGCACAGTTTCAAAGGTTAGAAGAGGAATGATTTGCTACAATTACAGAGGACATTGTAACCAAGCCATTGATTATCAGACCACAATTCAAAGTGATTCTAATGATAGTGAAGTATTACAGTGCTTTCATTTAATCCCGAACACCACGTGATCAGTAACTTTTTTAAATTTAGGAATATTTGTATTACAAAGTTGAAATTAACCAAAGTTGGCAC
>JAHWXV010040661.1:0-13697 GCA_024586415.1 Phrixothrix hirtus
TATATATATATATATATATATATATATATATATATATGTGTGTGTGTGTGTGTGTGTGTGTGTGTGTGTGTGTGTGTGTGTGTGTGTTTGTGGATAATACTAATATGAAATACGCGTAACAAATTATATTAATAAAAAATCAAAATTATATAATATATACGAAGGTCGATAAAATGCAGAATATCAATAAATTCAATTTACATCTAAAATGTAAACATATATGACCCCAGCAAAATAACGTTTACGGTTAATCGCATAACTCATTAAAGACTCATTTGCAGTGACCTCAGTTGAAACGTGATTGATCTGATTGGCAAATAAACAACCCCAGTCAATTGGTTTATAAGCAGATATTTACATTCATAAAATTAGTTCAATGAAATTTATTAATTTTATTTAAGGATTATAAAGGTAGTTTTTATTTGAATTATGAATGGTTTTTAAATGCTAATTCGTGGCACTTGTTTCAAGAAAATTAAACAAAAGGTTACTTAAGGTACGTTGATTTATATTTAATTCTGTGATCGCCTAATGTGAAATTGATTGAATGTTTCAATTGACTGCTCCTTAGTTTATCGGATGCGACTCCCAAGTCGTATTTATGGTTGGATACTATACTCCTGTTTAGCTGCAGGGATGTTCTTCGTTAGATCAATATTGTTCATTAACCACATCCGAACAACCGAAACTTTTGCGTGCACCAGTTCTTTAGCACTTATCGCTTCACTTATGATTACGTAAACTTTTACCAACTTAAGAGCGTGTTTGTTTGGGTGTTCTGTTTTCTAAAGCAATTTTTATTTCTATGGTTACCTGGTAAGAAGGGTTGTATTTTCAAATGTTCCCTACCCTCTCGTTAGCTTGTATAATTTCATTTACTTCGAATGTTTCGTGAATAAACGAATTGAATGTGGTTTTCTTAATTTTTACTATTAGTTCATTTTAATAACATCTGCCTAATATGTAACCTGCTTTGATTTTATTTTTCTATGCATATTTCTACTTCCCCAATACCTAACTTGTACAAAAATTCATTCTGCATTACGGATTGTTCCTGTACTACAAAACGATCTTATGTGGAAAATATCTGAAATTTGAATTTAATCTTGATAGATTCAACAACGATGCCCATAATCAAATTGATATTAGCATTCAATGCGTATTTTATACCTTAATTGTAGGATTTACAAGTTTACAGTCCAAGGCAGCAGAAATGTAAAGAAAAGGCAACGATGCCTACAGTCCTTAAGTTCAATACAATTCTTACATCTCTTTGGCAGTATCCCTATTCTTGAAAATAAGTTTTCTTCTTTGGTGGCAAAAATGTTTAAATCTCTTCATCGATATCAAATCTCCTTCACTCCAATCCGGATTTCAATTTTTCGTAATTTCTATAGCTTTAAGCTATAAACTGGATGGAAAATTCCTTTGGGCCTGTATTTTTTCATAGTAGGCTGTAAGTGAATACCACGAACCTGTTTTGTCATATTGATAACCATGCAATGGAGTTGGATAATAGCCTGCGTTCACAGTGATACTGCTCTTTTCGAAATAAATGAGTGAGACGTCTTAGGAACACTGAGCGACCCTAAGAGGTGCTTAGCTTCGTTTTCACTATTCTATTACTTTAGTCTGGATAAAGAGCATATCACAAGACTACACTTCAATTTCCAGTGACGATTCAATTAAGATATTTGTTTAGATGGAGATCATCTTCATCTAAAAACGCTCTACAATTATTCAGACTATTTAAGGTTCATATCAGGCATCTGAGTTTAAGACAATCAATGAAAATGAACTATAAAATACCCAATCGAGTTTATATTTGTGGCATAATCGGGATTTACAAGTGACCTGTTATTTAAAGGCTCAACCAAGTTATTATTTAAGATATAATTGGTATTTAATAACATGTTCAATTTTTGCCCTTGTTACTCGTTCAATTGCGATGCTTTCAATATAAGATTTACTTTGTTAATTTGATGAGATAATAGCTGAATCATCATGATGTCTATACAAACCATGTAACTATTTTTATACCGCGACCACAAATTGTATCCCAATCGATCAAAGCAGCACAGGATAGTCTTGCCGGGAACGACCAGACAATCCATTTCTAATGTAACATCTTACCAAGTCACATACATCAAGATATGTCCAATATATTTCACTTCAATTCTAAATCTCAGAGAATTTATGAATTTGAAGTAACAGTCGCATTAATTGTATTTACATGTTGATGGATTATCGAACGATTGGCATCAAATTCTATCATGTAAACAAAATTGCATTGTGATGCATCAGTGAATGCGGCAGCAACATGTATTATTGCACAACGATAACTGTTCATGTGAGAATTTCTGAAGGTTTCCTATTCTTGAAATAGTAGTTTTATCGTGCCTAACTTGTGTACAAAAATTGCATTTGTTTAAGTTTGAAATATTTGAGTTCAGCCTAGATGTGTATACATGGTTTTGCATCCGGTAAATTCGTAAATTTGCATTGAAATTTCTTATGACTAGTTTTACACAGATGTAGCATTTTTCGTCAAAATACGTTATTTTATTTATTTAAATTCTTTTTCGTGTGGGTTTAGAATTAATATTTTGTTTCAAAATATCTCAAAAACAGCACTAAATTCTTTTTGCTAGTTCGTTCGATGAAGATGAATACCTTATGCTTGTTGTAATTCCTCCTACTACTAGTGACAATACTTGAACTCATGGTAACCTAGGATAATAGGGGTAAAGGCTAAGTATTTTCTCACGGCCACACTCCCTTAGACGGTAGATTTTATTAACTTGGCGAAACATATTCCATGATCAGGAAAAGCAGTTAACAAATGCTTTCCAAAACTTTTCAAGTTTTTAGGGATATGTCATAAATTGTAATAAATTTTTCGAGTTTTTCCAAAATTATTTCTTGATTGTTCATCTTTAATCTTGGTTTTACATCGTTCATGTCTTGTAACCTCCTTCCATTGAATTAATATCTGTCAAGATTATCACACACCAAATTCAAAGAAGAAACGGCCGTCTTCTATTACAATCTGTTGAGCTTTTTGTTCTACGGGCTAACAGAAATTTGAAAAATGATTGAAAAGATGCTATTATTGAAAATAAGACGTACATAATTGTTACTTTTCTGTTATTTGAAGGCAAAGGCTCACTTTTGTTAACTATGTTACTTTATTTTCTTCAACCGAACCGACCAATATTTTATTCACGCAAGCACAGTCCCACTGGATAAAAATACACCATTGCTATTTTTAGGAACCTTTGCGTTTTCATTAGTGTAAAATTTTCCATTTCCTAAAACGAGCACGAGTGATTTTGCTAAAAATGAAAAAAGTGGAAGTATGAGAAGGAAATGCTATTTTTTGATGCCATGTATGAAAGATAGGGAGTGACTAACATCAATTAACGTAAATATATCAAGTGAGGAATCCCAAGAGAAACTACTACTGGAAATAATGCTGAAGTAGGTATGAGGATGCTTTGAAGACTTCGCGAAATGAAAGGGAAAATTAGAAAATTTGTTTTATTTTCTACATAATCCCCTTTAAGTTGAATGCACTTCATCCAACGATTTTCCAAAGCCATTATGCCATCAAGAAAGTACGATTCTTCAAGTCCTCCAAAATAGTCGTCGACAGCTGCTTTTACTTCTTCGTCCGTGGAAAATATTTGTCCCCCGAGGAAAATTTTTAGTCAAGGGCGGTGGAAAACCCCCTATGTCTCCATTGTTTTGATTGTTATTTGGTCTTAGAGGTATAATAGTGGACCCAAGTTTCATCTGTTGTAACAAATAGTCGGATGAAATCGGTTTTATTTGAGTTAAAGCGGTTTAGACTTTCTTGACAAATTCTCATTCTCCGAATGTTCTGATTCATTGTCAATATGCGCGGCACCCATCTTACGAAATGCTTTTTCATTCCTAATTTCACAGTTAGGATATGAAATGTTCTTTCATCTGAGATGCCTATATCCTTACTAATTTCAGAGATCTTTAATTGACGATCCTGTATAACCTTGTTGTGGACTTTTTCGACGGCTTCAGGCGTTGCGACAGTTTTTGATCGTCCACTGCCCGGGTCATCTTCTAGGCATTCACGACTATGTTTAAATTCCGTCTTCCTAATTATACACAGTCGTAAATACAGAGTCTTTAAAATATTCTACATATCTTTATGAATTTCTGTTGCCTTCCAATATTTTTTTACAAAATATTTGATAACAGCGCGCGTTTCAGTTTTATCCATTTTGCAACACTTGCGCAAATAGCTCTACTCAAAGCGACGCCAAATCGATACTGCTTGACAGAACAGTATCACATTTGACATTTGTGCGCAAGGCAGTTGGTGTCACTGTCGGGTATATTTTATTCAAATTAATGCTGCCGTCTCTGTTTCATTTCGCGAAGTTTTCAAAGCATCCTCATAGCACAAGAGAAACAAATTTAAAATTTTTCATTTTTCTCAGAACATTACAGATTTTTCTCATTTATCTTTAAACATAGTATCAGATGAATAAATTACATATATCAAAATCAAATTGTCCATTTTACTTACCGGTGAAACGAATTTTTGGAAAGCTAAAAAGAAAGAATTGAGGTTTGTTTACGTTAGGATTTTTGAGCGTGGCCAATAGTTTATCGGTATTAACTTTTATTTAAAATAGAAGATAAAAGGCAATAATCCCAGTTTGTTGTACATGGAAATAGGATTTGGGCCACAATTGACTTCGGTACAAAGATAATCAAAAGCTTCCATTTGAAGTTAGATATGTAGTTAAATTCGATTTAATCTTTGAGTTTCACTATTGAACGTTAGAGTATAAATTTTGATATAAAGTTAATTATTTATAATTAGAAGATAATAAATTTATTCATGGAATTTAGTAAGATAAATATGGCATTTGAGAATAAAATAATACACCTTTTGATAAAGATAACGTCTTTTAGATGAGATTAGGCTCTGCGGGATCTTTTAATTACATTTTACACTGTTCGATGCAGAATTGCAGTCGAAATTTTAGTGATTCCTTTTGATCTTGGCCCTTAATTTTCCGTCGGAGTAGGCTCATTAAATACAATTTGTATTTTATGGTTATGAAATGTTATTGTTTTTTGAAATTACGTGGTTATTAAATAATTAGTGCACAGCTGCCATCGATATTCGTGCTGGGTCTTGATGAAACCAGGAATTTGTAATTACTTGTAGAAATACCTGCAGTGTTGCCACGTAGGATCTTAGAACAATCTTTCGGTTGTTCGTGTTGCAATAGAAAACGAAACTTACCGCGGCTTAGCTCAGTAGAAATTAATCGGAGAGGGACGTGGCGGCTTTGTCACGCTGGTTTTGGCTCTCGTCCACAATTCGCAGATGGTACCTATAGGAAGGGAAAGAAATCATATACCTGCAAGGGCGTCAGTCGTATGTACCTTCCTATCTCATACGTACACCTCACACGACAAGACGTACGACGGCTTCTGAGTTCTGGCGCTACCCTAACCTAAAGAAAGCTAGGTTCTTGGAACAAGAAATGAAATACAACTGAAGTATAACAAAACATGCGTTTATTACCGTGAGCGAGTTCGGCAATAAATATAAACAAAAAAGAATAACAAAGTTAACTAAAGCTACTTTTAAATTTTTACCGCTTTCGGAACACCAAAATGACAAACTGGATTATTGACTTATGCCTTTAACGGAATCTGGGCCACCCGATATTTATAAGTGATAAGAAATTTGTTACAATTAACATTCCCAAAAATAAACATTACTTAAACCATCTTATTCGAAGTGAAATTTTATAATTACGGCAACTTTCTATACTGTGCAATATATTATAATTGAAATTTTTCATTGCTATAAGTAAATAACTTAGTATTACGTTATTTTTGAAATGTAAAGGGCATCAATTGGTAACATGCTTTTCAGTTACCGTAAAAAGTTGAAGTTTAAACTTTTATCAGCATATGCGGATTGAAACCTGTGACGGCTAACAAAGACAAACTAACCTAGGCTTCGTGTGAAAGAGCGACGACGACAACACCAGTCTGAGCGGCTTGCCAGATGTAGCCCTTTTTTGTGAAGGCCAACAGTTTTACTGCACTTTGATGGAACTATTCAAATTCATATCGCCAAGGCTAATTTGCGTTGTTAATTAAGTTTCAATAAGAAAGTGGCAGATGGTGATAAATAGGACTTTCTTCTAACTTCTACAAATTCAGAACAATCATGTTTATTAAAACCCACCGGTACTTCTTACTATAATTAATGATGGAAATTAATTAGGATATAAACAAATTGAATCAATCTTACCCGTGATAACATATAACATGGCACGATACAACCAAAAGAAAATAAACTAGTAAACAATGTAACACACCATGATTAGAAATATAGTGCGGAGTTCAGAATGATGGTCCTCAACCAACGGCCTTCTAATACTGACATTAAAATTGGTATCGCATTCGCGGCGGCTTTATCTAAATACTCGCAAAACATGAAATGTTACATTCCTATTTTTATTTTGTAACAAAATTTATGGAGTTCCCAACGAAATACCCAACAATTCAAAGGCGTAAATTAATTAATTCAATTTGACATATTGAAATTCAATAAAATACCAATGATTAAAAAAAACGTCACAGTGTACGCGCAACAAACGTCGCGGTGGCAGTATTGGAAGGAAATCATTATTCTTAAAAAATACAACGAATGTTGTAGTACCTCAAGGGGATTTTACTGGGCCCTTTAATAGAAATTTTGTTCATTGATGTAGCTCGTTAAGTGGAAATAGGCTTCGCCCAACATATATGGATCGTTAATGAACTCATCGTTCTCGTTTAATTTTGCAACCATTTGTTCACAGAATTATCGTTGCACTGGATGATCGTAGAGTTTAAGTTTCTAGACGATTTTTAACCTATTGAAATGGCAATGTAAGCCCCGATATATTTGTGGAGGTACTTGTTTCCTTAAACAGCCTGTAGTAATTATGGAAATATGGAAAAGAGAAGAAAATTGCGAAAAAGTACCACTGTAAAAATTAAGATAAGTACATTCATAGATGATAATATAAGGCATGACACGAAGAAAATGTTTGTAATTGTATAAAAGATATTAATATCAGGTTGTCTTCCTTTCTACATGCTACTTTAGTATTTATAGAATTCCAGATGTTACTTTAATATTTATAGAATAGATATGCTGAAATTAGAAGTTAATTTAGACAATTTAATGCTAATATTAATTAAAAACGTAAAGCATAGATGATAAGTAGGAAATACAGTATGCGTTACAAGTAATTCAAATTGAAACTTAAAGTGTGTATGTAGAAAGTTACTGAAGTGACCCGTTTAATAAAAATTGTGCGCTCGGAAGTAGCTATCTACTTTGTTATTTAAGGTTGGTTACTCAAAGCTGGTTCTGCTTGAATTCATGATGTTAAGAATATTCTGTCCCGATATGTATCTTTCCAACTATTATAAACATTTTAGACATTTTAGACTATGTTTCAACATTGCCATATATTGGGATAAAGAGCTTTTTCTTCAGGTTGTGGGGAATTAGTTGCGACGGGCGATAGTTCCTTTTAAATTATCAAAAAGTAACCTGTAATCTTCGAAAGCTACTTAATATATACTTTAGCCCTTCCGGGGTGCTGATATTTCAATTGTGTTCGGTAGGTCAAATTTATTTTGGAAATTTAATGTGACTTCATTCATTCTCATCTCTAGTGAGAATATCAGGAGCGCATCATGTTTTCTTCGCCGTTAAATATCATTATCCAGCGAGAAATTGTTTTATATACTCTGAGTGGAACTTTACCAGTTTAATATAATTATCACAAAATAGGTTATTTTAGATTGATATTTATTCCAACATCGACAGGTCAAATACTTTGCTTAATATAGGGCTAATATTTTACAATCAAGAATTTTTAGGTAATAGATGACCATATAGGGTAGTGGAGAAAGAAGTTACCGATTGACTCATTACGACTCGTTAGCTCCTTTTTGAAAGACAGGACCTTCAGGGTTAAAGTAGGGGATGAAGTATCAACAGTAAGAACAGCAAAAGAGGGCCATCCTCAAGGGTCTCTCCTTTCCCCTACACTTTTCAACATCTTTGTTTTTGATATCCCAAAATTCGAAGATATTAAAGGCATCCAAATGGATCAATTTGCAGACGATTTTATCTTCCAATCAAAGATTCTCTTATGCTAAAACTTGTTTAATACAAGCAGAGAAAAGATTTTTCAGCTACTGCAAAAATTGGAAAGTTAAACTTAATCATCTTAAAACTCAAGTGATTCGTTTCACAAAAAGAAGAGGTAAGCCTACATTTCTCGGCAAAAATAAAATTAAAACAATCGGTACATATTTAGGAATAGTCCTAGATGTAAATTTAAATTTCCAGTCACATACGGAAAGAAGAGCTAACATAGTCAAGAAGTCTACTCATAGACTACACAATGTTATAGGCCTCAAAAGTAAATTAAAATTACCTGTTAAAAATGGAGTCTTGAAAACCGTACTAATTCCGGCACTTACCTATGGTGAAGAGATTTGGACACTAGATACCCCCAAAGCTAAATTAACGATAACAACAACACAAAACAAATTGCTTCGCCTTATCTCAAACGCACTTTCTTTATGAGGAACAAAGACGTTAGGAAAGACCTGAAAGCAATGGATCTTATCGACCAAGCAGAGTTTAGAAGATCAACCATGCTCGAACGTCTCAACAACCGCCCGTTTCCAACAATTAAAGCTCTGGCACAAAACATAAATGCCTAAGATAAGTTAAACACCAAAAGTTGAGAAAATACACATTCCTTTTTTCACATCAAAAAAGGGAGTGCTGAAAACCTCACTTATCTAGCTTATTCCAGCTAAATAGGACATAGGTAAAAAAAAGTGCTAATATTTTACAATCTAGAATTTTTAGGTAATAGATGACCATATAGGGTAGTGGAGAAAGAAGGTTTGTGTGAAAGAGAGAGAGAGAGAGAGAAAGAGAGCGATGTTCTTAAGATTTGGTTAGGGCCAAGTATTTTTACTTTCTCTTACCCGATATGAAATATAGGTAAAAGAGAAAGTATTGTTTTCGACCAAAAGTTTCGATATCGAAACACAAGTTTTTAGGTCCCCTGAATACGAAAATCATGTTTCTGCAAATTAGTCTGTGCGTGTATCTGTGTACACGATAACTCGAAAACTAAAAGTCTTACAAAAACAATACTTTATATTTGAGTTTCTATCCATCCTAGCACGCGACCGCAACAATTTCACTAAAATCGGAAAACCGAAAGTGCCACTTTACTTCTATCGTTTTTTGGTTTTTTAACATTTTACGAAATTGGATGCAAAGATTTTTTAAAATGTACTGTAATTCTTATAAATTTAATGCCCTTTAATATAGTTTGAGGATTTTCATAACATTTTCCGTCAGTCGAGTAATCGGAAGTACTTTCGCCGTTAAGTCTGAATAAAATAACTATGAAACTAAAAACCCTAGGGTAACGGAAATTTATATTTAAGGTGTGCTAAACCAAGAATTTGGTTAAAATGAAATAATTGGAAGTACCACTTTATTTCTGTCATTTTTAGATATTTTCTGAATTCTTCATTTTCACGGTTTTCTTGAAATCGGCATTAACGATTATTTAAGCTTAGTATATATCTTAGCTACTTAATTTAGTTTTATATTAACTAAGTAGTTTCTCTAATAAACTTTTGAAAATCGAGTAACCGAAAGTACTTGGAGTATTAGTTGTGAACAACGTATCTCAAAAAGTAATCAAAAACTACATTTGTGTTTTGTATCTTCTGTACATGAGACAGCAAGAATTTAGTTAAAATCGAATGACCGGAAGTGCCACTTTATTCCTGCGATTTTTAAGTTTTTAACAATCTTTTTGAAACTTGCTACAGTTCTTATATCCTTGACTTCCTTTTATGTGAACTTAGAGGTTTTCCTGAAAAAATGCGTTGAAGAAAGTTATCAGAAAAAATCTGGAGTTAAACAGAGTTTTACGTGTCCAGTAACTTGGATGGGTGACCGTTACGATTAACGTTCCCAAAATAAACGTAAATAATATTTTAATTATTTGTGAACTTTTGTATATTTGTATATGTATGACGTAAGAGAAAGTCGTGTGTTGTCTCACACCAGATTTTTTAAACTAGAATATTATATTTTGCAATGGAGAATGTTCAGCTAATAGTAGGCGGTGTTTTCTAAATTGAAAGGTGAAATAGTTTATTTAATAGAATAGTATGTTTCACAATAGAGAATTGCAAAACGTGTTTACATCCGCTATAATCTCTAAAACTAACGGAGTGCTGCATTAACCAATATTAGTAACCTTAGATTATCATTAGTTTTTTCCAAAGCACAACGTTTACAAAATTTCGATTTAGTAAATTTCACCCATAGTAGTGGAGATATTAGACTCCTGCTCAATATCTACAAGTAAATTGGGGTCAATATTTTCACAAATCTTTGATAAATGGCCTATTTTCTTATATACCTTACTCCAATAGTTATTTATTTATCTAAGGTAGAAAGTAATACTTTGTTGCACAAATTTTATAGCTGGTAATAAGAGTACATTTTTAAAATATCTACATACAGCCAGTTTAATTGTAAATGATTTTCAACACAATGTTAAGTATGTTAAGTATTTATTAAGATTGTCCTTAATAAATATTTCGAGGTATATTTTCTTTGGAATAGCGATATGTACCATGCCGTCTAACGAACCTGCATTATTAAATTTCATTATGATATAAATGGAATGGATGTTGAATTTTGAAGAACTAAAATTTAAAATTCAACAATTACTCATTAAAAGAAATTGCCTCATATTTTTTGAGTTGTTACTAATATTAGGTCGCGTTTAAGATTCGCACGTCTCAGTTAAATAATAACCACTACTGACGTAGAAAAAAGTTATTTATATTTTTATAAATTCTCTAGTTTATGATTATCTTGTATTTTGTAACTGGAGTGAACTTAAAATTTCAAAAATGATACTCTACTTACAATGAGTACTAAGCTATGCACCAATTTATAAATTTCCTTATTTATGAGCACAATTAGAGACCATTCAAATGTTTCTACTTTATTTTCAATAATTTTTTCAGGATTTATAACGAGAATTTATAAAATCAAATCACTTATAGCAATTTTTTTATAATATTTATGTAACATAGTTTTGAAATATATTTATCTAATAACTTTTGATATTATAGTAATCTTAAAGTTGTAATTTAGTTCCTAAAAATGCGAAGAAAGAATATACTAGGCAGACTCTCCAATTGTTAAACATTAAAAATTAGAAGGATAATTCAGTACGATGATAATAAAAGTTAATCTGTTTACAAATGGCGGTTTAACCTTTTTCAGCGAAATTTAACATTTTCCCCGAATATTTTTGATACGAGCTTGAAACCGCCATACCACAATTCTACATCTACGTATATACCGATCTCGGACAATTTTAATTAATTTTCTTTTCTGTGCAATATTACTTTAAAACAATTTAGCATATTACACATGACGTAAAATTAAAGTTTATAAATTTTCCAGCATGGTATTTAATTTCACGTACTTATTTAAATTAATTACTTTGTATCAAACTGTTTAAAGTACTCGTAAGATAATTCCTTTAGTACATTAGTTTGAAATTCTGTTCTTATAAAATATTATAGTAGTAAGCTGTGTTACAAAATATCTGGCGTGAAGCAACACAAACGTTATTTTACCCCCATATTATATTTACAATGATCTATTTAGTAAAATTATATTTTTCAACAGTTGTCATAACATTAATCTTATTTTAGCATTGTTATAACATTATGCTGAAGTTTTGCGGCAAAAGTTGAGTCGTCACAACTACATCATAGTGAGATGAAGGGTTCTTACTAAATAATAAATTTTTCAAACCCCAATTTCTAGAAAAGAAAATAAAATAAGCTGCGTAGGTTTTTCTAAATCGGAAGGGCGCTTATCGCAAAAGGGTATATCTTTACGACTTAAATTGCGTTAACTTGTAACGTGATCCTTATTTATAAAAATTTATTTCCAGCTTTATGAACTTAGATTCTTTGGGGCGAATTACTTTTTATTTGATTTTAAGTTGAAATTTCCTTAATAACCCATTGTTATGTAAATATCCGCCTTTTAATAAACTATTATGTAAATGTCTGCTTTTAATTCGGATTTAGTGGAATATAAGACAAATTAAGTTTAACAATTTAAACTTGATGAATTTATTTGAATTTTTAATAAAACACATACATTTATTTTCAATTTTAGTTATTACTATGTAATGAATTTTGCTTACTAAATATTCCGCATTAGGTAATAAAACAATTAACGCTATTCTCATAAAAAATTCTAATTAAACCAATGGGATGTTTAGAAATCAAAACGTTAAAGGCGGATAAACGATAGCTGTTTGGAAAGTAAACTTGGTATCAAACTTTTGCAGGATCTGTGGCGTCATGGTGATTTTCCACACTTAAAAATATTGCTAATTGATACCCAGAAATTGGCTTAAAGATTCTAGTATTACAAGAAAATTAGAAATAGCATTTAGAATGTACTCTAAATATATCTTAAGAATTAATCGCGTGGTTTAAAAGTTATTCACATTTATATGTTTCTATAATTTACCACTTGATTAAATATTTTAGATTTTATATCACAGGTAGATAAAATAGGGCAAAGAAAACCCGTTAATTTAAGTTCTATATTGATTTCAACGCAATTTATCATTAATATATTTCGTCATATTATATCAGGCCGAGTTATATACGACAGGTATATAGATTGAGATTTCAACCGTGAAAAAACATATTTTTCTGAGAAATTTTGAGAACAAAGGTTACATAGAATTGCTTAGATTTAAAGACGCAATTAGCAGGCAATTAAATAAATTAGCCAACAGTAACCTGATAGCACTGTAAATCGACACAGTAATATTGATCCGAGGCCTGTACTCTTATAGGATCCATTTTTCATGTCTTATGCGCTCGCATTTACAAAATCATTTCGGTGGTTTTGTATTATATCACATTGTTTCTTGCCTGGTTGAGTTTTTTGGTTTTGTACTTCAAATATATCTTTTTATAGTTAGTGTGGAGCACCAATTCACTAACATATTGATAATCAAAGAATAAACCCAACGCTAACCGAAATCATAAACGCCAAAGTATATGGCACACGGCATACGCATACGCCATCTAACATGGCTTAAGCAAAACGCAAACAGCAAACTAATCTACTCTGCCTTGATACTACTGGAAAATAGCTTCACCATTTTGTAACTAATTAGAATTCTGTAAACAGGTACTTGTAGATATATAGGGCTTTAAACTAGTATAAACTTGTAAATATTTTAAAATCGTTTTTAATGAGTAAATGCATATTAATACAAAATTGCTGTCTTATAGATTAACTACATAATTGAATAACAATTTATGCAGTAGAAGCATGCAAATATACGAGGGAAATCCAGAAACAAACAGATGTTTTGAAATAAAAAATTAACAAGGAAGAATAACAAAGTTTTATTAAACACATTTGAAAGCTTACATCTTAGGCTATTTTTCAACATAATCGCCATTCAAATTTAGGCACTTATCATGACGTGGCACAAGTTTTTCGATTCCATGTT
>JAHWXV010040674.1:0-12253 GCA_024586415.1 Phrixothrix hirtus
CGAAGTTAAAGTTAAATTTATCGAAACTTGAAACAATTTTATTAAAATCCCCGATACAATACGAAATTTAAAGCATTATTCGCGGTTTTTTCCCGACGAATAAAAATCAAGCATAATTCCCGAAACGCAAGAAATTCCCGACCGCTGGACACCCTGATGTTGCTTGGTTTGTATTGAATTATTCTAAATTTATCTTTGTATCAAAATAGATTTATCTGTTTAATTTTATTAAGTTAATAGTGTAAATTTTGTGTTTGGTTTTATTACAGTTGATAAATATAGATTGTAATAATGGAAAGCAGTTGTTTAACAATGTATCCATGTTTTACTGCGCTATGGTCGATGTATACCCTGATTTTTCTAAAAAATATTAAATTTTTAGATTCGATAAATGGCGTGACGGTATCTAGACTAATTGTGGGTGATTGGAAATTGTCCGTTAAAATATAATTGTCGCAGTATAGGTAAAAGAACTTCGGCTGACATTGTTCGTTATCTAAGAATTCAAAAGAGCATTGAACTTTGTCTTGATCGATTACTGATGATAAAGTCACCATATAAACGGTTCCGTTATATATACTTAATTTTTATGCCAACCTAAGAGCTATTAATGGCAATTTGCATCACTCGCGAGGCAAATTAATTTAAATTAACGTATGGTTTGAATTACAAATTTAAGGGAATCTATTTGTCCATTTGTATTCTTTCGATCTCCACATATTACTATCAACAACATTTTATACTTACTTTCCAGTTTTAATAAATTTAAATTCAAAATTGTTTAATTATTTTCCTTTTTATTGCATAATACTTACTCCTGTAACTGTTAATTTACATTCCTAAATGTAATTCAGTTTAGAAAGTAAGTTGTTCCTAGGAATAATTTTTGTATATTTAAACCTAAATTATTCGCATCACGTTACAAATATTTTAGCTGATTATTTTGACTTTATGCCTGTGGTTACCTATTATTTTGTAGTATCAACTAGATATGGTCGTTAATTGTGCCTACAGGAATGCTAATTCTCTAAAATAATTCGATTATTGGACTTCTGGCTATTTTATAAAGCTACTAGCTTAATGTTTCCGTACAACTAATGTAAGACCATATCGTTTTATTACTCTTTTGTCCTCTGTAATTGGGAATGTTCATGAAATATTGTTAACCAACTTGTTATTTCTTATGTATGCAAATATTACTTCCCACAAAGAATTGCGCATTACCTTAGTTTGTATTTACTATACAAAAAGCCTGGCGCCCGAAATTATTAATCAACCTAACATGCTTGGCATCACGAAATCTGAAATATCCACACCTGAGGTAATTCTATTTCTAAGTTATAAGGAAGCAGGGTTGCAAAAATATGGCATTTGACATGGAGGTAAAGTCACTTTTAGTGCTTGCTGTTAACTTTATACCTTGCGAAATGCATTTAAATCTACCCAATCATATAGTGTTTAGAAAAACCAGTTTTCAGTAAAGGGAATGTTATTTCAAAAATGTCATTGTTTCTTCGAGCATCCATTCGCTTCAATCCACGATTTTTTTGAAATATGAATGGAAATATTATTGAGATACGTTTCGAAATTTTGCAAAAAATGCTCCTGCATAATAGTTCACAATTTTCCCAAGCATTTAAAGGTTGTATCTGCTTTAGAAGGATATGGATTTCAAAAAATGAATGATCCACCTTACGGTGTAAGCTTTAAGAAACAAAAATTATATTCAGACGAGTTGTTTAACAAATAGCATAGTTAATGTAAGTGATGGCTCAATACTTGAGTTGGTATTTAATAAATTTGAGGGATGTCCTTGGTATATTTTATAATGAAATTTATTCGACTTATTCAAATATCGAACTATTTTACTGGTTTGCTTTATTTCCTTACTTTTCAAAAGCTATTTAAAGCTTTTATGTAGGAAAGGCACTTAGATAGCAATAACTAATAATAATTATTACATCGATGTTAAAACGATTACAATTTGTGCCAATCTTTTAAATTAATATATATGAATGTAATTATTGAATGATGTAATGAATTACCTTCGCATGCGTGAAAATAAACATGTCAATGGGAAATGAGAAATGTTTCATAGTGTACCTATAATTGAAAATGACTGAATTATAGCAAATAAAGGCCAGGCACCAAAATACTTTTTAAAATTAACATATTGTGTTACATAATTTTAATGCCGATAAATTTTTTGAATGCGTATAATGGTATACCGATGAATTTGGCATCGAAATTAATTAATTTTTTCCTTCAGATGGTTTTAAAAAGATGTGCCCATTTATAGTATTTTTAAACCCTACAAAAGCCTTTTCTGTCGAAAAATGTACATCCGCTTTGTAAACCGCCGTCATACTGTTATAAAAAATATTGCCGACTATGTAAATCTAAAATAAATGCGAATATAAACAAAAATTCAATTTCTTGATAATGTCGACATATGACAATTTGATTTATGTTTATTTTACATTAATAAGATGAAATAATTTGAAAGGATTTAATTAAACTGGTAAAACTGGTATTAATGCACTATTACAAACAAATTAGTTAACATTCTCACGATAGTAAATTTAATATAAGTGGCATAAGGGCGCTGCCTTACCAACGGATTCGAGTTGAATGTATTAGAGTTACGTTAAACTCTTGAGCCCATAGAGTGAAACCATAAATCTTGTTACAACTGCATAGATTGCTATAGTTACAACCCATCAACCACCTACTCTCCGATTTTCTGTAGGCTGCAGTAAAATTTTACAATTTTTAACGAATAATATTAATTATCCGTTTAAATGTGTTGTATGACTATTACGAGGCGATATTGTGAAATAGAACACAACGCGTCGACCCTTCAGTCTGTAGGATGTCATGATGACAATTAAAACTAAACTTCCCAAATCCGCGTAATGACTGACTTGTGCCACTAGAACAGTCAGCCCGACTGTGTTTGGCCCAGCTTGATACTATTGGTGTGGTAGAGACCTAAGTGTATATTATTTTGTGTATAAAGCACACAAACATACTGGTTTCGGAGATAATTTAAATTTTTTACCTACTACTTAGTTCTCGTAGATGTAAATCTGCTTTAATTGTCCATACCAACAAATACTGTTGAAAGAGCATATTTTCACTAATAAGAACGCCAACTAAAATAAAATGTTAGGTTTTGAAAACCTAGGCAACCATGTAAACACGCACGAAATGTCTGATAAATTTTACTAATATACATAGGACTTATTATTAATAAATGGCACTCCACTATATCCAATTGCAACGATTTCTAAAATGAGCTTTATATTAAAAATGGAATTATCTAATGATTCGATACTTGTTTGATATATGTGAACTCATTTGATCTTTCATTCGCGCTAACAAACGTTGTATACAAGTTTGAAAGATCAGTAGTTCATAAACACTAATTAAGCGGTTTTTAAAATTCTGACTTTACAAAAGAAATCTAAATCTTGTTTTTATTATTTGTGAATTCATGAGGGATAGAGAATACCTTCCTAGTTTCTGAAAGTATTTAAAAATAACCTTGTATAAAAGAAATATATTTAAATTAAACGTTAGCTGTTATTTACTACAAGTATTATATTAAGTATTAACTTTATCTCATTAAGAATCAGTTAATTTGACAATTATTTACGCGGGTTAAATAAAAGTAACGCATCTGATTGTATGCACATAACTCATAAATTGTTACCAACACTAACCCACAATACGAACTGACACGTTTATTGACATCTTTACATTGCGTGTTTCTCGTCAACCAAACATAGTTATCGAGAACCTCAAAAGCTCTTCAGAGAAAGTGACTAAATATGAATCAGCTCCAACACCCTGCCCTTGTTAGGGAAATGTGGAACGAGGATTTTATGATAAATATGTTCCCTAAAATACATTGCGTGTTTCTTGTCAATTCAACATAGTTATCGAGAACCTCAAAAGCTTTTCGGAGAAAGTAACTAAATATGAATCAGCTCCGACACCCTACCCTTGTTGGGGAAATGTGGAACGAGTATTTTACGATAAATATGTTCCCTAAAATAGAGGCTTCATTAGGCTACAAGTAAAGCGATTTCTGTTAGTTACGTGTGGAGCTGTAATTCATGAAATGGCGGCTTTCAGAAATGAGAGAGATGATGTTTACGCAATGTTCTGAATCGAATTTGTCACCGTTGAAAGTGCTACTCCAATTGGAATTTAGCGATGCTTGTAGGCTATCTACGATAAACATTGTATTGATATGAATAGTGTAGATCATTAAGCCAAAAATTTAAGAATAGAGGTACAGAAAAGAATTGTGTTATGGTAAACGAAGCGGGTGCGGGTAGTAACAGCAGATTGTGGAAAGGAAAATGTTGATGAACTCATACAAAATAATCAAAGTTAAGCAAGAACCTGGTAGAACATAGTGATTCTTCTAAGAGTCTAAAAATTGTACGACCTTACCTAAATTGTAAATAGTTGTGATGAAATAGAGGTTTTATAATTTTCTTTATCTAACGAATAAAAGTGGGTATATACAAATGTTGTCAATGATCGTTTGAAAATTAAATTACTTTCGCCGGTAGTTGCGCCATTGCAATTTAAATATTTTAAAATAGTCGTTTTATTAATTCGACTAATTATTACAAAGTCTGTTATTTATTTAATCCCAATTTCGCTTTACTGCAACTACTTTAAATTTAATGTATACAGAAAGTCCAGTTTTTAATTCTGGTTATTTTAAAAATAAATCGCGAAATGTCTTTAATTAAACAAATGTATTAGGCAAGTTTCATTTAATTATGTTATAGTCAAAAACCTGCTAAATATAGTAACCAGGAAATTCATAATTGATAAATAGCTAACTTCAAATTACGCATAATGTTGCATTCTGTAAAGTAGTAAAGTAAATTCCCATACGTGACACATATGTGCTTACCGACAATTCTATTGTTAAATGGAAGGCCACGGCTACAAGAAGTTATGATGAAATGATGTTATGCGCTTCTGATTAAACAAAAAATTAAGACCGTCTTCTTGGAGAGACATAGTAAATTCGCGCGTGGGTTTTATAAAATCCTGCTAGTTCTGGGAGAACATAGTCCGTAGTAAAATCTATAAGCCCGCCAGTCCAAGTATCCTCATTGTTGATTTCCGTATCTAGGTGTGTGAACCTCCAACGTAGTAGATCTGAAGTAGCGACTGGTATAAACATCGAACTTGGTGGACCATTAGCTTAATTATAATCGCATAATTAGAGTCACCCTATCAAGCCTGTCTGGTTCATTAAGGAAAATCTCGAACTAAAGGGGACCTGACTTCCAGTCAGATACATATTTTGTTTTACGCCCATCTGATCACTCTTGCCTACCGTTGGTAGAAATCGTCGTGTTCTACCTGAATTATTTGGTCTAACAAATTGAGTTCGTAGTTCTGCAATCCTGTGTCCACTTCGATGTATAGAAAATCACTTTGGTGGATTTTGAAGGTAACGTGAATGTGATCAATTTTCATCAGAGCGCCAGCTTGGGAAAGTGGGCATACTACTGAGTCAGTCATTTTGCTGATCTAACAGACGTATCTTGTGTATTTGCAGCTGATTTACGGTACCATAATCATAGATACAAAAATATCTATACGGAAGTGTTTGAGGAATTGGAACCACACTTCCATAACCACTTTCCTTAAAAATAAAACAACTATTTAGCCAGGCATTTGTATGAGCTTATTTCACCTAGGCAAATGTAACAACAGATACCACCAAAATGTGGTTATCGCATATACCTCGGAAACCGAGACTCGTACACCACTGACTCTTATTACACTTTTTGTTTCCAAATATTTAGCGAATGTTTTCTCACTAGATAAGCTTCTCAAAATAATGCACAGTTTCAGAGATCTGAGTCGATTTCTTCAAAACGAAAACCTAAATTTGACCCTAAGCATTACTGTTCCCTCAGTATCTCTATGCAAACATTTTTGTAATAAAATTTACTGTAATTGCAGGCATCATTTCTAAGCTATCGACTCCAGAAGAAAATGATGTTAGGCGCACGACTGCCATTTGCAAAATGGCGGATTCAGGAGTTATGCCCGCTTTCACAGGCCGGCACCCTGGTGTAAATTAATCTTATACATGATACCTACAAGTTCAACTAACGTGATTCTCTATACATCGAAGTGGGCACAAAATCTTTATACAGCAACTACACTAGAATCAAGTTGTAACCTAGTCTTAAGTAAATGTCTGTGTAATCACACCCACAACCACGTGTTGAGCTTAGGTCCGAGGTATATTTGTTTACTAAAGGTAAGGGGAATAATTCTGACTTAATTGTCTACTGTGTATGATTTTTTCCCTGAATTTCGGAAGTGGATATTCACGGAGTTGTCATTTTTCGCCTAAGTTAGTCAGTACAATTGTTACCTGTATTATGTGTGCGTGTATCTGTATTATTTGTATTATTACATACAATTTACTTACTGATAATAAATTTCTTAACTTCCAGATTTGCTTGATTGAATTTATTTTTACTAATTATTTTAACAAGTCATATGTTACCGGTTATATGAGGGTGAAATCATAAGATTTCCTCGCTTTCAACTATTGAGCTCTCATTTTAGTTACAAGTGCGTTTATTTAAAAATATTTCGCCATTCCATTCAGAATATTGCTTTATTGCTTTCGTGACTTAAGCCCGTTTATACCAAAGCATTTACAGACAGGGGAAGCCAAAACGACTACTTGTTGTTTATTAATTTACCAAATTGGATCAATTACTCTGGCACCTTTGATACCAGCTTATTTCGCTTTCGGCAAGAGCATTTTTCATATTACATACAGGGTAGGCCATCAACCTAGGCAGATGTTACGAAAATGAGTGACGTCCTCAATTCTATACTGATACCGGTGCGATGTTCGAACGCCCTATTATAGTTAACCTATAGCCAACTTCACTGGTAGTGTATCGAATCACCCGACCGTATCGTAACGTAATTTTGGTACACATTTTGGTGACAGTATGTAAATATAACAGAATTGGTGTCAATCGTTGAAATCACTAGTCATCATTAAAGCTATGTGTACTGTTATAGGCAGAAACTGTGTCTAGCAAGTGTACTACAGAAGACCCAATAACGGGTACAATTTTTGTGGCCTATTCTGTTATACCCCCGAATTGTGTAACTACTTTGTGATGCATTCCTATTACTTATGTACAGTGTTATAAATAATATTAAAGAGGTGTATTAGGTAATACCGTTTTTAAATACTGAGTATACCATCACAGGAAATTCTTGTCTATTGTATGAAATACAGGGTTGAGCAGAAAAACCCGCCACTTTTATAAAAAGAATTTCTGAAGTTATAGATTGGCAATATTGCCCTGCCGGATTCAATTTCGTAGTTGCCGTCGGGGAGCGTTGGCCTGTGCGTCTATAATTAGGTCCTATTTATCTGCAGCTAATGAAGGAAATACAGTAACAGTAAATAAAGCTCGCTACACAGAAGCTGTCAACAACTTTCTAGACTCGACAACCGATATTATACATAATTGACAAAATTTGTAGTTTCATGAATAGAGAGCCACAGGTAGATTGAGCATGGTGGCTATGCGCAATTTGTTCAAAAGACATGGTATTTTACGATTTGGAAATGTGAACTGGACAATGTTTATTAAAGCATTTTTCAGTAGTTTCTGATGGGGAGATCATAAAAGTATTAAAACTACAGTCCAGGGTCTTTTTGAATCTTGCATTTAGATGCTTGTAAGATAGATAAATTCTACTTGGTAACTTGGCTTCAATTTTTAAAGTTTGCTCATTGATATTTGAGAAACCATGCCATTGCAAACCTTAACAGATTTAATTACTACAAAAACTAAAAGTGTTTGTGAGGCATGGGTAACTTAGGTCCTGGCCGTTCAAATGGAGCAGCCCTCCATTTTTGGCCATGTAACAGTAATATTATTGAAATACAAAGCAAAGCGTTTCATTTATTTCGGCGAAGCTTGTAACATTTCCTGTGGAAATCTGTTAAAGGGTAAAAGTGACGCGTAAATCAATTTGCAACAAATCGGGCGTGCATTTCTGTTTACGTTAAAATTACGGAAGATTGTACAGATAAGACATTATAAAAGACAGTAAGAATACAACTGGGAGTGAATTATCTTAAATTGATTCAAGTTCAAATATTGTTCATTAACCTCAATAAAGATAAAGTGTTAAAAATTAGGATACAAAGATAACGCAATATAGCGCAACAATAATCCTGATTTAAAACATTAAGAAACCGCTCAAATTAATTAATAATTAATAGAAATTGCTTCTAAAAATATATAATAGATATTAAAACACTCTCAAAACCACTTTTAATTAATAAAAAAGTATTACTTGAAATTGCGCAATATTACGTTATAAATAAATTCATAATCAAAGCACATGAGGTTGTGCGCTTATCAGTTGGTGCAAGACTGAACACACAAGCATCAATCGCGTTCGTAGAACAGAGAACGAGACTTGAAAATTATGTATAAAAGCGTGACACTTTCAAGCCGAAAGGGAGTTCTTCCAGTTCCCTGCTCCAATTCGCACGGAACTATTTTTTGTCCGAGAATATATTGCATTTAGCTTTAACTATAAGGTCTAGCTATATGTTGTAAAAGTAAAGAAAGACGCTTTGTTCATTACAAAAGTATGCAAACCATTTCCGCAGAATCGTTAGGATTTTAATATTAAAACCGTCGTCGCAAAAACAAGCGGCAAAGCTAGTTCAGTTATACGAAAAGGTGAAACCCCTTGTATCGCCCGTTTTCTTATGATCTTATATTTGAGAGTGGATACATTGCTCGGTAGCGGTCTTGTCTTGACTATAAGAAAACACAGAACGCCTGAGTTTCGAGTTAATTTTGTAGCGGAGACTCAGATGCTGCTGTAATCTGTGATTACGTTGTCGTCAAACACCTTTGCATTGCTAGGTAGCAAGAGTTTGTTTGGTGGCGGTTGCTCATGATATCTTCATCCACCGAGTGGCGTCGGTCGTGAGTGGAGTAAGATATCATTACTCGGACCTCCTGATTCCTTACGCGAGGGAACTCGTCCACATGTGATGCGGTCCCTTTCGCGCCTCGAGGAAGACTGAACTATACTAACGTAAGGTATCAGGAACGCAGAAACGATCTTCGGACGATGAGAGTATTCTGTAGGTAGCAAAAGCTACGCTGCGCGTCTGTCAAACTAATAGTAATACCGATAATGCCCTTTTGCATTGAATATTTTAATTTTTAACTATTAATTGTAAATATATACAAATTACCGAAAAATGTTCTTTTGAGTTATTATTTTATTTAGTACAAATAAATTACGTTTTGAAGGTTTTATCCATCTTATTATTGCCGCCGAAGTTACTTATCTTAATTCAACATAAACGAAGCTAAGTGAAAAGTTCGTTTCATATAAAAAGTTGAGACCACATTCGTTAGTCACATCGGTTAATAGATATCTAAACTTTTCCACTCTAGGGCAACTGATTTCAATTTATTCCAAGAGGGCCTTAGGAGTACCAGCGACCTCTACCGCACCGTTCTGAACCTACCCACTACGTCGAGTGATTAGTTTTCTTTGAACCTGTGAACCAAAGGATACCTTCCGAACCGTTACAAGCTGTCAAATGTAGCATGATAGACAGTGGGCAATTACAGTATTTGAACCAACAAAAATGTCTTCCGAAAGCCACAATAGTAATAGCACCCTATTTCACCACCGTACCACACAGACAGTTATACTAGTCTATTCTCCAGAATAGGTATGAACAAGCAATGACCTGCGTAACGTATGCCACTACCGCAGCACTGTTTTGTGTGATCCATTTCCCGGTATCAAATGTCGTGCTGACTGCAATTATTTGTAATAATTTTACATACATTTGACTGTACTCGTATTCCTTTCCTATTTGATTGTTAAGAAAATTTCTGCTAAATCTACATCTATTGATGAGTAAATGTGGCCTCCCTCATTTAGATTTTCACATCGCCAAACTTGCACCATACCATGCTAGCCGTTTCTTGGAATGCGCGAGCGTGTTTTAAAAATTAGGGTGTGCATCTTATTAAGATGCATTTTATTACTTCGAGAATTTCGAGATCACTGTTATAGATATGTTCTCTTACCTAACTTTGAACACTTCTATTCTGTTCGATACGTGGCAGATGAGATGTGAAAATTTGATACTCTAAAGGACACAACATAATACTGATTTTAACTCAAAGGGATCAAAATATTTCTATGCAACGATATTAGTACGCGTATTATTAATTAAATATTATTTCAACAATTCTGAAAAGTTATTAAATATGTAGAAGTGGTATCATGTACTCAACATACTCGGGCGCCAATTTATAAAGGTCGTGTTAGATTTAGGTGTATGTGTGTATGTGTTATTATGTGTTTATTTGAATTCCTCAACATATTTCACAGTTATGCATAAGATCTGATTCATGCTAGGGATGGCTAACGTTAGTTGAAAAAAATGTACACGAGTTGTTTAATTGTTTTGGGTGGACAGGCGAACACAGTCTTAGTCGAGGATCAATCATAAATTATTTGGGTTATGAGAAACTGTGTTTCCTAAATACTCTAAGCGAGTTTGTACGAGCTTAGAGTTACGTCTGATATCCTTCTAAAAGGATTTCTGCAAATTCGCCAAAATTTCACATTTTCATACATTTAATTTGGCTTCCAACAGAGGGAATTAGCACAAATGTTATGTACAAGTCATGTTTAACCGTTGACGGATCCTTAAACTGTGAACGTTAAAAATTTTGGTGCTGTAAGAAAGGAGAAACTGCCTGACGTGCAAATACATGGGTGAGTATAATTTGTTCAAGTGTTAACTTTTTATATACTTTTTATCTGAAGATATGACTATATGGGCATTTTGAAAGATCAGAAGTTACATGTCCAAGTGTTTGTAAAGCGATCCTTCCATAAGGATCCGTACACAGCATTGGGGATAATGTATCCTTGTTTGTTTCCCTTTGAGTGACTTATTTGAAATAAATCGATACTCGGTAGCCCAATTAACGTTTCATGCATTATGCTCACGAAACCGTTTTGCAGTAACCAAGCTTCCTTGTTCAATGTAACGCATGGATGTTTACGTTTATTTTATTATTTCATGATTTGAAATATTATCCTCTTGGAAGAACATACTAGTTTACATAATTTATAATACTAATACTATAATTACGTATACTATTGTCATTACTTCATATTGCTATAGATCTGGTTTCATCATAGTTTCATAATGACTATGTAAAAGCGAGCTAGGATATTTTAGCTTTTCCAGTTTTTGTACTCTAAATTTGTCACCTATACATGATACGCTTTTAAATTTTGTAACAATAATGAATTTTTACATAGTGCACAGCCACGCTGTAAAAACACGCGTTTCATAAGGTTTTGAGATTTTGGAAACTAATGATAATGGGCTGGTATAATGCCTAGCTGCCACCTATCAATTCCATGGAGGACTTCACAAATGAAGATTGGTAATGAAGAATCTCTAACAATTGATAACGCTCCAACAAGTCAACTGAATGCTCTAGCCGTAGTTTCCAATGATACCACAGCACTGTAGGAAACTTCTCAACTTACAACATCAAGTGCCAAATAACGCTTATGGAATCACACTGTTCAACCACCAAAGAGAAGGAAAATATCAATACCACCTCATAAAAAGAATTGTGTAAAAGAACCTCTTCCACTTACAAATACAACCTGGCCCACACTGAATACCGCGAAGAACAGGGAAAAGAAGCCTTTACAATATTTCGAGCAATTATTTCATGGTCATGTTGTTGAGAGTGAGGAACACCGAAAAAAGAAACAGGCTTGGATACTGCACTGAAGACGAAATGAAATGTGTCTTAGTTTTGCTACTGCTTAAAGGCTATGCAATCTTACCAAGAAAAGATATGTACTTGATGAAGTCAACAGATGTACACAATGTTTCAGTTTCTAATGCAGTATCCGGAGTTTATAATGTCTAATATTCATGTTTGCAATAATGACGAACCAGATAGCAATGACAAGTTTGCAAAGGTTCGGCGCTTTATAAACATCACAAATGAAACATATAGAGAATATACTCCTCATGTGATGAAAGTATGGTATCGTACCTTAGACGACATGATACAAAGTAATTCATTCGAGGTAAACCCATAAGATATGTATTCAAGTAGGGGGGGGGGGGGGG
>JAHWXV010040703.1:0-11499 GCA_024586415.1 Phrixothrix hirtus
AGTAAATGGAAGGTTCTAGAATCATCTAGAATGTTTTCTTTGTAATAAAATAGGTGATGTAATGGCAATGACTCATTGCGGTAACCGATACCTGTCAATTTGTTAGGTCAGCAATGAGTCATAGCATTACAAATTATTACATCATTATTACGATTAATATTCTCGAATATTCTATTTCTATTGTTTCTAGAATTTATCTTGCCTATATAAGCAGCGGATTGAGTTCTCTTAGTTTTAGTTTGTATTAGAATCCTGCACTGTTCATTACTGATATAAATATAAATATACATAAATAGATACAAATGTTTGCTGTTAGTGGATTGTGAAATAAATAATTACATATTTATATAAATTAATGTACATAGTTACTTGTAATTTTAGTGAAAATAAATAAACATTGCAAAACAATTAACTAGTTTCGTTACATGTAGGTACAAACCAAATTCACTGAACTTAAGATGGTATCAGATTTCTATTGTAGTACATAAGCGAATATCTCTTAAAAAAATCAAATGTTACCGCTCAATGTTACACTTCAAGTTGGGTAACTTTGACCACTTAGAGTAATTCGTATGTATTTCAATTTTATTAAAAATACTGATTAAAATTAACGTTTATACTGAGTAACTGTGACCATTCTTCACTGTTACATAGCGCTTTTATAGCTTCAGTTTTGGAACAAAACAAAATAAGGATAAATGAGTACAAAATAAATATTTATTGAGGAAAATATAAATCAAAGATCGTTTCCTGATGTATTATAAAACTAAAAATCTGGTGTGAGAGACAACACACGACTTTCTCTTACGCACATAGATATGCCAATAGTGTCCACAAATGACTATATTATTGTCTGCGTTTATTTTGGAAACGTTAATTGTAACGGTCACCCATCCAAGTTACTGGACACGTAAAACACTGCTTATCTTCAGAGATTTTCTCTGACAACTCGCTTCAACGCATTTTTTCAGAAAGACTATTCAGTTCACTTAAAGAGGCATTCAATAAATAGCACATGTTGTAGCACATTTAAAAATGAAAGTTATAGATGTTTTCGAGAAAATCGCAAAAAAACTTAAAAATCGCAAGAATAAAGTGGCACTTCCGGTGATTCGATTTGATCTAAATTCTTGACGTCTCATGTGCAGACGATAAAAAACTTAAATATACAATTTCATTCATATATCATATTTAGTTTTTGAGATATGTTGTTCTGGAATTAATACACTAAGTACTTCCGGTTACACGATTTTCGAAAATTTATCAGAGATACAGCTTGATTCATATAAAACGGAATGAAGTAACCAAGAAATTTACTAAGTATTAGAAAAAATCGTTAGAACCGATTTCAAGGAAATCGCGTAAAACGAAAATTCAGAAAATATCTAAATATGACGGAAAGAAAGTGGAACTTCCGCTTATTTGTTTTTAACCAAATTCTTTATTTGGCATACCAATGTAGCCACGGCGACAAATATAAATTTTCATTCAGCTAGGACTTTTAGTTTCATAGTTATTTTATTTTAAGTTACTTCCGGTTACTCAATTTACGGAAAAGTTTCTGAGAAACGGCCTAAACTAAACTAAATGGGTAAGAAATGAAATAAGTTTTAAAAAAATCGTTATAGCCGATTTTGAGAAAATTGCGAAAAACCAAAAAATGACAAGAGTATTGGATTTTAGTGAAATTGTTGCAGTCACGTGCGAGGTTGGATACAAACTCAAATATAAAATTTCATTTATCTACGACTTTTCGTTTTCGAGATATTTTGTTCACACACACAGGCCAATTTTTAAAAACATGATTTGCGGACTCGGGGGACCCGAAAATGCGTATTTCCACTAAAATTTTAACATCGAAAATTTTGGACAAAAACTACTTTATACTATATTCTATATATGTAAGAGAAAGTGAAATATACATAATCAAAGCACGATTAGGTGTATTGATGTAAATAGCTACTGTTTAAGCAAAAAACTAAGAAAATAAATTTATAAACACAACTACAACTTCCTTACCTGCTCTAATTTAAAATTATTGATAGCTTCATATGGAAATGTAATTCCACATTTTCCCTCTTTTGGTGTTGGCTTTGGTAATTTTTTTATAATCTGAGAATACTTTACAAAAGAGACATCGCCTGAAGGTGCAGACACAAATTTATTGTATCTATTTCGTAGGCATGAGACTTGACATTCCTCCTTTGTATTGAGTTTTTCAATCACAGCAACGAAGTATTTAAATTGATGGGTTTTACCTTCTATTGGAAACTGTACTATCACGACGTCACCGACTGCATGGCTGTGATTTTCATCACAATAGTTCCCAATATTACCATTATCTTGGTGAAGTGAATCTGCACTTCTATCTGAGAATTCTGCTTCAGAATTAACTGAATCTGCTATCAAGTCCATTTCATCAGATGAATCCATATAAGGAAAGTTATTAGAATCTGAAAGAGAACCATTATCTGGCTGCAATTTTAGTCACTCGAAATTTTTTGGCACTTATCTCTGATGGTCCTGTCACAATTTCATCAAAGATAACTGATTGGTCTCCGGCATTGTTTCTAGAAGTTGTGGTACTGTGTTTTTCTAACTCTTCACTAGTTACACTGTGACCTGCAGGAACATTAACTCTACTCCTACGACGTTTCTCAGTATGAGCAGATTCATACCTCATGCTTTTTAGAAGACCAATAACGGCGCTAGAAACGTGTTCTCCAGTATTTGAGCCCTGATCCTTCTCGCTGGTAACATGAAAATCAAGCAACCTTGTTAATACTTTTTAAAACCGCTTACTAAATTTCTGGATATCCTGATTTCCAGTTTCACATTCTGTTACTTTCTCAAACAATTTATTAAGTAGCCTAGGGAACTTCTCTTTAGCCAGCAACTGTGACTTTTTTTGATACATTCTTCCGGTTATCCAAGATTTCTCGCCAATATCTCTTTAAAGGTCTATAAAATGTTACGCCCATTGGTTGGTAAGTATGGGTAGAATTCTTTGGAATGCAAACCAAAGATGATGTTTTATTTGGCAAGTTTTAATACGTCTTTAGTAAAGTGACTGGGTGGTTATCATCTAACAGGTAAGAATATACATAGTTACGAATACCTATGTATTTATATGAACAATATATTACAATTTACAGTACCTACCTACCTATTAAAAAAACAAAATTTTCGAAACCAGTCTGTAAAGATCACGGGGTCAAACCATCCACTTCGACTTCTATTATATCACGTTCCTTTGGGCCCTACCTCCAGCCAAGTGTGCCATAAGAATTCTGATTTATAAACTACATGCGGTGGTATCAAATGGCTACTTGTCGATCCACAGAACATTAATGATATATTTGACTTGCTTGAATCCTTTATTCTCTCTGCATATTTAATTCTTCGTTTGAAAATGCATTTATTTACGCTAGGGTCGTCACATAGATTGGTCTCATCATAATTATATACCCTTTCAGGGAGGTACAGAAAAATCTATATTCATCTGTTATAGAAGCTTTTAAACGTTTAAAATATGTCTCTGTTTCATCACAAGTCACTGTGGCTTGTGCGTTGTACGAGCATTGTCTTATTTCGCTTGATGAATTTTCTGGCTCAGTCCTAATGAGGTAAATTACTTTTAAACTGAGAACGTATCTTGCCAAGGTAACTCTTTGCTAAATATACCAAATCTTGTTGATTAAATGGGAACCCCCTTTCACTAACAGCAACAATATGGTCAATAAAAAGCTCTTCTTCCTTATGTGGAAGGGCAACTGGTCTTCCCACTTTATGTAAGTGTTTGTTATGTAATTTATTTATTAGTGTACCCTTCGGTATCCCATTTGCATTTAACAATAATCTTTGTAATCGATAATGTGTTTTTATTTATTTCACGAAGAGCTTCTTGGAGTGTTTCATCGGTGTAGTTCTTGTACTTCCTCGGATTTTTTCGTGGCATTTTGACATAAAAACAAAATACAGTTTAGCGTTTATATTCATAAATGTGAAATATTAGCTACATGTTTTATGTTTGGTAACATTGACCAGTTGTCCAACTTTGATCACTGGTAAAATTTACACAACAGATGGGATAGTTATTATAGCGTTTTCAAAAAAAAACAGCACCATCTACTGAACAGCACACAGCTGACCTATTATAATAATATAATTTATAAAACATATCAAAGTATGTACTTACAGGCTATGATTTGTCCCCGTATTTGTTACGCACTATACACCTCACTTTATTAGCAACTAACAAACAGGTTAATTCCAGTGACCTAATAACATAGGTAGACTGGACAAGTTCGCTGTTTTGAAGTCGTTATTCGTATGTTTATAAATTTTAGTACTCGGTTCCTGATTGGCCCATCGGTCGTGTACAATCGACTGTTCATTTCAAGATAAGAATATTAGACATATGTAGGTGTAGGGTGAATTGAAGAAAAAGTCACATAGGTTGCTATTTTGGTTTTGTAAATGTGTACTTTTGTAATTATGATTGTAGAATTCCAGGTACTGCAATCATACGTACTTTTTAAAAATATTTGCGTGTATTTAAGGTTATAATGTAATTTAATGAAAACAATTAATTAATTTTTGTGTTTTAATTTTCTAAAATATCCCTATATAATGTGCGCTACTGAACAGGAGCACCAAATAACCACAGTTTATCCTTTACTAATATTATCTCTTTTTTTTAAATGTTGACTTCACAAACACACATAGCTTAGCTATAGGAAAAGCAGGTTTATCTATGCTATTAGGTCACTGGTTAATTTACAGGCAGCCATTGAATAAGAATTGATGTTATTTACATATACAATTTTGAGTGGTAAAAATGTTAACATAGATGTATTATGTGTTGCCTAGAATGGTCTGAATTCGTAAAAATGGTAGATAAAAGAACTAGTGCAATCCAATGTTTTCCGAAATTTTGGTTAATATCCTACTAGTCAAAGTTGAGCTGTTTTACGTTATATTTTTTAAATAGCACTCATCATATTTTTTTTATCGACAATTTAACTCCCTGTATATTCTATACACAGCCCTAAATTGTATTCCCATTCTAATAGCGTATTACCAAGTTACGAATTTTAAATGATTTATGCATTATAAATCCTTCATTTAAGTTCTAATATCTACTTTTGTTAGTTTTTTATAAAAACTTAATTAAGGTTTTATCTAGGTGCATTTTATTTGTTACTGCTGCTATATTTGAACTTATTTATACAGGGTGTTTAGAATTTTGTATTACATCGTAATTTTCAAATTCAATTTTTTCAAATGGAACACTATATTTTATTAAAGTAAATCAATGGAATATTTATTTATCGTTAATTTGATATTATATAAGTATACCTTAATTTGATAGAAAGTTGAATACTACGTATAATCAATTTGATATGGTAACAAGTAATACAGACAATAAAAGTGAAGACGTTCAAATTTTTTCGTCTAATCAATTATTTTGATATTAAGGCCTTGAAATTCTTATTAATTTTCATACCCGACGCAAATACTATTAAAGTGTCTGTAATTTTATAAATAAGAGTGATTTTTAATACAATTTTCATTAAAAAAATATCTCATAAATTAAAAATGAAGTAATCCCAGATTTATGTGATTGGAGTATCTGATGAAAATTGTTAGCATCACGGGTGTATGCTCAAAAATTTCCTGACAGATATCATCCTGAATCCAATTCAGTGAAAATCCTTGAACGATTGGATCACACTGGGAGCGCGGCATATGAAAAAAAGGAAAAACAAGACCGTTTTAAGTGATGAAAATAAGTTTCCGAATCCCTAGCAATTGTGGAAAATCCAGAAGCTCGTGAGAGACGTAAAACTAGGAATTTATAAATAATAAATCTTCAGTGAAAAACTGCAATAGACAAATAAATTTCATATTTCATATACCATATTCATTTACATCAAGAACTAATTAAAAATGATTTTGAAAGAAGTAAAGATTTTTTAAAATTTGTTTTATACTGATGAATGTACAGTTTATGAATGTTACCTGCCCCTGATAGATATGCAACACAAACATCACTCATTTTTCACCTTGTAGAGAGGTTGGAAATTCCATTCAAAGTGAAAGCAGTGATTCATTCCAACTTTACACTCATTCTTTTTGAATAATATTTAGCATTATAGGAACAAAAGGATGCTTATTTATTTTTTTCACGCATATTAAAATAACCTATCAGTAAAAACAAGAATTAATTAAATTAAGTAATTGTATAAAAATTATCAAATGCAATTATATTGTTTTAAATTAATTTTAAAGTAATTAGATGCCTTGCCTGCTTTATAAAATTTAAATAAGAAATTGATTAAAGAAGATTCTAATATTATTGATAAAATTATTTTGTATTAAAAAATTGTAATAATTATTGCAAGTATAATCTATTTTAAAATTAATAATAAAATATAAAAAGTTTTAGTTGTACATGAGAAATATCATTTTACATTCTAGTGGTCAAGGTTAAAGTTACATATGTATGTATATAGGTAAAAGCATTAACATTATTTTAGGGATTATTGCTATTTAAACGAAACATATGTACATATGTATATTCTTGTGAAATGTGTTTATTTCTAGCGGTCACGTTAATTTAAATAGATAAATTGCAATTTGTACTTATTTTCGAATCTTTTTTGATATCTAATCTATTTTAGAATATTGTATAACATATTACAGTTTTACATTAAACAAAAGAATGTTAAGAACAAATTAATCAAGATTATTGGTTCTAGATAGCTACCTTAATTATTATTTTTAATTTTATAAACAAGTATTATTCAATACGGTTGACGAGTTGATGTTCTACCAATACCTTTTCCGGGAAATATCGGACTACCTTGCTAGTTCGATGTTTCCCGGAAAAGGTATTGGTAAAAACTCAACTCGCCAACTATATTGTATCGTCGTTCAGGCTTACGTAAGTCAAACAACTTTAAGTGATTAAATAAAGTATGTAAAAAATAATAATTAAGTATTATTCAATATTCTCTATCAATGTAAACATAATAATTATATTTTTGTTGCTTCAATTAGAATAGAAGTACAATTAATAAGAAAGAATATTTGATATGCGTATGACAAATAACCATCCTAGTCAAATGAAACATTAACTCAAAATAAAAAAAATTATAAATTTACAAATTATTGTAATTAATATTTTTTTGGACTGGTTTTCATGTAAAAATGTTTGTTTCTAAATTCAACATCAAATTTAAATGGACTATTAAGTAAGTTCCATTCCTGCTTATTCATACATGCCCACTGATCTTCTTCAATGCCAAATAATCTTAATCTTTCTAGAAGGTACAAAAAGGAGTGATGTTAGTGTTGCATATGTATAAGGAGCTGGTGACGTTACTAAAGTCCATGACTGTACATTCCACAGAAGCGGTTTTGTGAACAGAAATAATTACCATTCTATGATACCCAAAATCCCCACATAACGCATATCAATAATTACCAGCACAGGTGGAGTATCAATGTATAAGTTAGAACGATGCACGATTTTGTGATTACTCCCGTACATTTTTCAAGGTCATGTGATGGCTCAATTTTTCTTAAATTTCCTAAGAGAAGCGTTTTCACGATTAATTGAAAATCGGACGCGGCTACAGTTGGATGGTGTATTGGTTCATTTCAATGTGAATGTCCCACAACAAATTAATCAAAGTTTTCCTGCGAGGTGGATTGGAAAACATTTGTTTAAATCTTAATATTTTATTTAATTGTAATTATTAAATAAATTTTATTAGGCCCAATTGCATGGTCAGCCAGATCGCCTGATCTGACACCCATGCACTTTTGTGTGGGGAACTATGTCTACGTCTACTGTGTTGCACCCACAACTCAAAAAGATGATTGAGAGAATTGGATAGTCCTTTTGCAGCATTACATTGCTATGCTCAAGAATACGAGACAATCTTTAACAAAAAGAATCGAGTTTATGTCTAGTGCAAAATGGTAGACACTTTGAACATCTTCTCCATAAAGTTTGCAGCGTGTCTCTGAAATATTGCAAAATATCTACATAAAATTGTTTTTTTTGTTTAGTATTTTTGAACACTAAAGTAATTTTTGATTTCTGAGCCGTTTTACAATTCATTATTGGTTTTTCTACTATGGCTAAGGTTTATTATTATTAATTATTTCTATTTTGATTCCTATTATGGTATCTAACTTCCTATAAACCTAAACTGCAATCATATAATTCTGTTAACAAATATGTTTACTCTGTTTTAAAGCCACTGAAAATTAAAGTGCACGCACTAATATGATATCAAATTAAACATAAATAAATACTCTACTGATTATCTTAATATACAGGGTGTTCCATTTGAAAATATTGCAAAAATTGAATTTGAAAATTACGACTTATAAAACAAAATTCTCAACACCCCGTATAAAAAAGACTTAATTGAGTTTTTAAGAAAAATTAACAAAAGATAAACTACAAATTAGAATTTAAGTGAAGGATCAATAATAACCCAAAAATAATTTAATTCGAATGGAAAAACACTAGAACTATGTAGAGAATATACAGGGACTTAATTTTCGATTAAAATATGATAGGTACCATTTAAAAAAACATACTTTTATGCATCACGCATTTTTTAAACACACTGTAAGTGTGAAACTAATTTTAAATTAAAACCCATTAGCATTCCTCATATTACATTTTTCATTAAACATAAAGCTACAATCAAGGAAGGGGTTATTAAATGGATACCCTGTATAATCAGGATAGCAGCAGAGGTTATCCCATTTGAAGTGCTTGATTGGTAGGTGACTTTCCGCAGTAGCATTAGTGCCTCGGTGTTTCGGGACTCCCGCTATTTTAAAGCATCAAATGGTACAATTCCCGCCTTTCTAAAAAGGTTTTTTAATACCCTGCCTCTTTCAATGTTCTGCAATAAATATAGAAAACATCTTTTGCAATTTGCCTTATGTTGTGTCTTAACCAATCTTTAATCTCTGCTTTTACAGATTTAAAGACTGAAAGGTCGAATGGTAAGAGTAAATGGGTTGTGTGTGGTGGAAGTTTGATAATTCTAATATTTTCTTATCTTGCCAAGTCAATAATGAGGACCGGTCGTTGTTCACCCAAAGCAACTGAAGAGCATTTTTGCGTCTATGTATCATTTCATTCTAATCCCGGGAAAATGTTATTGAAGCTGGCTAATTGCTCCCAAACATTAGCACCTTTAAAAATAATTAATGGTTGTGATTTTATCGCAAAAGCACTAGCCAAAAATGAAATTGTTGTATGTTCACGGTTAGGTGTACTAGAAACAGGTTTACTTGTAATGCTCGTTTTACTAGGTACAGAGAAAAACTACCTTCATCAAGGTTCCAAATTTAGGAGGCCTTGTCTTCAAGTTGTGGTCCAAATTAAGTTTCTTTTAAAAGTTTGACATACCTGTAAATTATAAAATAATCTCTTTGTATATTCTATAAATTGCGGGCTTTTAAGATTTGCCTTTTAAAAGCAAGAAACCTCTCCTTAAATGGAAGCTCTATATTGTTTCCCTTCATAAATTGAGAAACTAGTTATAGAACTTCTTTTTAAGTATAGTCGAAAGCGTTGCTTTTATAAAGTAATGTCTTTTAGTAATTTAGTAATTTTTGATTGCAACTAAATGCTATCAATCTGCCTTTCATTTGTTTTTACTTCCCGAAGTTATTTTAAGCTGTTGTAAATGGTGAAATGTGGTATTTTATCTCTTTTTAAAACTTTGTAGATAGCAATTCTCTCCGCTTTCGCAAAGCCACCTGCAAATCTTCAGTTGAATAATGGGTCGCCGTACTGTTGTAGCTGGGAAGCATACGAATGCTTAAAAATTTTAAATGGATTAAATGTAATACTTTGGAGGCAAATATTATGTATGCTATATAATAATTGCCTCGTTTATGTTTAAGAGGTAAATGCAACATACGTTAGTATTAATAAATAAACAATTACCTCATCAAATCCAGTAAATACAACTTATACACAACTTCGATCACGTTACAAATTTTTCACAAAAATGTCCAAAAACTTAATTGTTTGATTGTTTGACTTGACTTCTAACCTTAATTTCAATGTCAATGGTAAGTCTCATTTAGTAGCGGGCAGTAATTTTGCGTTCTAATTAACTCGGTCTGGGATGTAAGTTTTGATGAGGTGTGTTATTAAAGAAAGCAATTTTGATAAACCATATTGAATTGTAAACCCATTATTACTTTTGTCTCATTTTTACAATTATCCCCCTTACCTTACTAAAGTTTGGGTAAGGATTCTTGGTGTTAATATGGTTTTGAAGTGTATAACCAGAAAGGAATGTCTGCATATAAAGCGAAATATTAATTTTGCGGATGATTCAAATTGGACAACGAAGATAAAATACACCCAATAAACATTTTAAACAGTGGGCATATTTCGCAAAGATCTATCTGTTGATGAAGTCATGGTTCATTATTTCGAATATCACGGTATATCCGTAGAAAACGAGAGATATGTTTTTAAGAATTGAATGCCGTGTAACTCAAATGAGCAGTGATATGATTTTTGACACTTAACTGCGGAAAAAATATGAAAACATTGTAGAATCGAGTAGACTTGGAGGGAAAGTTGTTTTTTAATGTATGGAGTACTTCGATAATCTCGAAAATTACAACAATGTAATTTAAGACCACAAGGTCTTTGACAGATTTTTCATTACAGTCGACCTCATACAAAAATTGAAATTAAGAGGAATTCACCATACTAGTACAGTGGAAAAGCAAGACTATCATAAACCAACCGCACCTATTGAAAAATTGCAATGATTGATATTATAGGAACCGAGTTGAATGACCACGCGTACAGCATAAGCATTTGTGACAAGAAGTGGTGACGGCGGTGCCTGCTATATTCAAATGGTGAGAAAGTAAATTAACGCGCTGTTGTTCGCCACTATTTACTACTCAAAACTGTCAAAAGACAAAATCGTCCTTCTCTATACCAAAGTGTTTTATTTATTTAATATTATTGAATCTGTCAAAATTAAATTCTTAATTTCGTAGTATCAAAACAGTTTATAATATCAAAAAAAAATGTACAAAGTTAGGTATTAAGGTAAATCTAAGATAAAAATACTTATAAATATCTGGTGTAAAACAACACACGACTTTCTCTTATGCACATAGATATGCCAATAGTGTCCACAAATGATTAGATTATTGTCTACATTTATTGGGGAACAATAATTGTAACGGTCACCCATCCAAGTTACTGGACAGGCGAAAGGCTGCTTAACTCCGGAAATTTTCTCTGATAAATTGCTTCAACGCGTTTTTCAGAAAGACTGTTATGCTCACGTAAAGGGGCATTGAATACATAATAACCGTAGCACATTTAAAAATAAAAGTTATAGCTGTTTTCGAGAAAATCGCAAAAAACTTAAAAATCACAAGAATAAAGTGGCACTTCCGGTCATTCGATTTTACCTA
>JAHWXV010040720.1:0-11012 GCA_024586415.1 Phrixothrix hirtus
AAGAAAATATTTTATCCCTTACGTGCTATTTAACAAACTATAATATTTTCTTATGTTAATTACACGTTAATTAAATTAATTAATTAATGTGTAATGAACAACCAAAACTCTCTCTTTGCTGGTTTGATAGTTTTGAGATATCTGCAAAAAACGTCCTGGATTGGATTCCTTACACTTTCAATTGAAAAATTTTCGCAGTATATGACGGCACTAATTTAGAAATCATTTCTATGTATTGCGCACATTACTGATTATCGATAAAGTGGCAATTCAGGATTTAAATTTGTAAAGAGTCAGTTTTGCACCCAACAGCTTCAAAGGTATACTTTTGCGGCTGAATGTTTGCCTAAATTAGGCAAAAGCAGTACTAATAACTTATAGAATTTTTTATAATAATTTATTACGAAAATAGAACATCTAAAGCAATGTATTACAACATACAACATTAACACAACATTGAACGTATTTGAATTCCTAAACCTAACAGAACCATTGAAAATAACTTATAATAATCAAACCACATAAATTGACACAGTGTAATTCCCTTCGCAAAATTAAAGTCCGAGGTCTTGATACTGGGCATTTTGGCACTGATCTTCAGAAGAAGCTTCAACATTTTCTTCTAGTGTGTCAGATTTTGCTGGCGTTCCGCGATTAATGAATAAAATCTTTTCTTTTTTAAATTTGCCGCCGTATGTTTTCGAAAACTGCGTTTTTGACAGGGCAACGAGGAAAAAATAAATAAAAATAAGATAGAAAGAGTTTCCGATCGGATAAAGGACAGACGCGTTCTTTCCTACGTCTATGTCGATTATGAATCTAATAATTACTGTAAATGTGACAGAGAAACGTAATTTTTACGTCGGATAGAGTTCGGTGACACGGATTCGTCGCATAGTTGGAGTAAAAAATTTGGTCGTGTATTGGCTCTTTGTTCGAAACGTTCGGTGTATGTGTAGTATGTTGGAAGACCCGACCTAAGAGATGGAATAGCGTGTCTCTGGGGATTGACTTGCTTGTTCCACCTCGTAGCTGTCCTATTTGAACGTGTGATGTTCTTCTGCAGACGCAGGAACCCATACATCAATCACGACTGACGGTTTTGGTAATTTGACGAACCAAACTAAGGTACACTTTTATATTGTTCTCTTGCTTCTTAATTGTCGGCCTGAGAGAGGCGTAAGCGAAATGTCACCGCTGATTGGCGAGAAGTCAATTTAAATCACAAGTCCCGGCACCAGTCTTGTTTTTTTGAGGCTAGCTTAAACTTTCCCGTGCGAAGAGAGATCACTATTACATCCCTTCTTAATTAGATCGTGGACGCATACTCGCGTTGACTGTGTCTAAATATATAGATATAGTAACCTTAGTTTTAGTATTCAGTAGTTTTGAGTAGTCCTTCGCGTGCCGCTTGAATAAGGCAAAATTCAAGGAACGAGGAAGTCAGTCTGTAACCTTTTTGTAACCTGTCATTTTGTATGTATGCTAAATAATTCATTTTCTGTATCAATAGATATGTCTTGTCATTTAACTAGACTTTTATTTTTAACAGTAGAATAAGTTAATTAATAATACCTTACATTTCAGAGAATATGTACTAATTAAGGTCCCCCTTTAGATCACGATCAAAGTTAATATTAACATTTGGGGTCTTAGAAAAGGGCAACCCCGGTACAAATTCACAAGAGGCCAGGGAACTGCTTCTATTTATTCCGAGAATAGTTCCATACCTTGAGCGGCCGTCTGGAATAGTGGCGCCCCGTTCTTTTCCTATATATCGACTTCCTTTTAGGGCGCTGGACGTTACTGGTGTACTTTATCTGGAATTCATCCTCCTCCAAAGAGCTGGTGGCCATCGTTGGTAGACGTAACGCCCAACGCGCCCGTGACAGGTGTTGAATTTGTACTAAATGGAAATGATACATTTTTGCAAAACAGAAGTTCGGAATTAGTTTTCCAGTCGGTACCAAAATGAAATATTAGTAGGCAATCAATGCTGTTTTTATCTCCCGGAAGCTGCCTTCCAAATGTAAGAGGATTGGAAACAATGCAGAATTTTTTTACCTTCCTTGCACACTCCTTTTTCCACTCCAATGTTAAAAAAATAATTTAGTTCACCTTGTACAGAAATGCTTTCTTTACTGTTTCGGGTTAGAATAAATCGTTTACTATTATTGCATTGAAAATTCCAGGAACCAGTTACCTTTAGAATTTGTTTCGCGTCCGTCCTCCAGTCAAAACTGATCCATTGATCAGTGCTTCTAAGTGTTGCATATTGTTTGACAATTACATCGCATTCATTAGGTTTTACAATAGTGGGTTTCTTTTTGTGCATTTTTCAATCAGATCAAGCACTCAATCTGGAAGCATAAATGAGTGACCAACTACTGGAAAAACTAATTCTAGCTTTGAAATTGTCTTTGAGGGATCTTTTAGGAGCCATGATGAAAGTATTGCAATCAAGGTACTGTTTTTGGTTTGGCCTCCATAGCCAACGGCAAAGAGGCGCATAGTTGTAGTTGATTCTTGACAAGTAAAACGCTTTAACAAGTGGGGTACTGCCGAAGCTATTGCATTTGAATCTTTGGCTGCATATGTTTCTATCTAATTATAAACCACTACATGGGATAGATCCAGGCGTTCTTTAGAACTACCATTAACAATAGCAAAATTGTAATAACTTATCTGTTGGCTAAAGTAGCAAGAATGATCTGGTAATTTAGGTAAAGTCAAATTTGTTTGACAGTCGAATGAAAAAGTTTCTAAGTCGTGTCACAGGCGAGTTTGACGTTACGCTGTCCTGCTAGCTTCTCGGAAGGGGGGACAATAAGTTGCCCCAACACCGTCCGCGCTCTAATGAAAACTCGGGAAATACTTACAAAGATTTGAAATATAGGGGGGGGTCACTGCTTCTGGAGGGCCGTATACTGAATAGAACTGTTCCTCAGAACAGGGAAAAACAGTTTCGCGGCCTACAGTAGGGTTGCCACGGGGTTACCTCTTATCAGGGGCCCAATTAATGCTATAAATTAAGATCGTGGATAAAGGGGGGGGGGTACCAGAACTAACGCATATCCCCTGAAATACAAGGTAATAACTGTTAACTTATTCTAGGTTCAAAATGAAACTCTAGTTGGTCAACACTATTTATCTATTGCTAAAGAAAATGGCTTATATAACATACACAAAACAGCAGGATATAAAGGTTCACAGATAATTTCCTCGGCTCTTGAATGTAGCCTAATTCAAGAGGTACGGGGAAAACTAATCAATCTATTATAACTACAATTATTGTTTAAATATATTAGTTACAGTCAACGCAGATACGCGTCCATAACCTGGACAGAAATTATGTAGTAATCAGCTCCCCTCGCAACGGGAAGTTTAAGCTGGCCTCTACAATAGTTGGCAGCCTGGACTGTAATTTAAACTGGATTCTCGCCGATATGCGTTGACATTACAATAACGCCATTTGTAAGTAAACATTAAGGAAGCAAAAGAACAATGTGATAAAAAGGTACCTTAATCTTAGTCGTCACTTCACCGGGTGTTTCAATTACGCACAATCAGAATCGTCAGTTGTGATTTTATTTCTAGATTCCTGCACGAACAGGGAACCTCACAGGTCCAAAGAAGATGCAACCGGGGTGGAAAGCAGGTAAATCCCCAGAGATACACTTTTCAATATCCCTGGCTTAGTGTTCCGACACCACACCGGTGGAACCTTATACTTACATGGCCGATTCTTTAACGTACGACCTACGCGTGTTTTTAACTGCCAAAACGCGGGCGGGGGTCTCATGACGCGTTAACACCAATTATACTCGTCGAAATCCATCAGAGTGGAAATCATCTAGAACTAACAACATAATTTTTAGTACATAATTTTACAAACGTCACGGAGAGTAGAAAAACTCCTCTCTCGTGCTTTATCCGACCGAGAAGCTCGACTTGTCTTTCAATCGTCACAAAGCGTATAAGAAAACTTCTCTCTCGCGTTTTATCCTACAGAACTACTAAAAAAACTTTCCCTGCTTATTTATTTATTTTCCTTTCGGTCGTCTGGCCAACCACACCGTTGCTAGGGAACACACGGCGGCAAATTCAAAAACAGTTTTGTTTATTAGGCTTAGAACGCCAACGAAATCTGACAGTCGTTAGATTCTGTTTGGAGTAGTTTGAAACAAACAGCCGCTTTCAGTTTATGCACTCTCTATTCGGTTATAATGTGTTGTTTCTCATTTTCTGATCTTGCAGCTTTTACAGTTTCTTCTGCTCTTAAGCAGGTTGAGCAGTAATATGTTTTAGGTGAGCCAAAACCTAAATTGCAATTCACATTAACATACTCCCGAAAGTAACTTAATTTCGCAAGGCGGTCTCTTTTAGCTGTTGTTGAATAGATCGCATAGAGTTTTTTGATATTTAATTCGCAAGGTAAGTATAAACGTTTTGAAGACTTGCTCTTGCAGTAATGTGATTCAATGCATGTAAGAGAGTCTATAAATTTTTTTATAGAATCTTTCTTGGCATCATTTTTGTTTGCTACCCGATCACCACCTCTACTTTCCTTTGAAATTTCACACGCGTGTAAGAATTTTTTTATGACACGCTTTATTTTAAATCTACTATATCCTGTTATTTTTAAAAATTCATCTTTACACACTCGTACTAAATTCCCTTCACCGTCAGGAATTCGATATGTAATAGAAACATTACTATTCCTCTTCTTCTCCTTATTACGCCTTTTTGGAATTTGACCAAGGCAGCATCTTAGAATAGTAGTATCCTGCGTAATTTTACCCGAACTTGCAAAAAGTTTTTCGTGAAACCGCTTCACCTGTTTGCCATTGTGCCCACATGTAGGATACACCGGTAACTGTCTCGAGCGATGTCTAACAAGAAAGAAACGAAAGTGTACTTTCTTTATAAAACGAATTTTGATGCCTACTTACCATTCGCTTTTTAATCTAACTCCTTTAGACCCCTATCGCAACTTCTTTCTACCTTTCCCGGAAGAACAAGGCACAATAACTTTATCAGTGTGAACTTCATACATACTTGTTGCAAGTAAATCTTAAAACAGTAAAAAACATTATAATGTTTGAATTTTTCATCAATATAGATGCTCAGATCACATGACAAAATAAAAAATTTGCCTATTGGCCGAAATGCAAAGAGATACTTTTGTCACTAATCTGTCAAAGCGAAGAGTGAGTTTTGCATTAACGCAACTTTTTGTTATTTAATTTCCATATCAAAAAACAACCTTTGGTCCAAAATAACGCCACCATAAGATTCCTTGGAAAATTTTCTATCCAAGGACGTATCTAACTCATTTTTCATAATTTTGTTGAAGGGTGAGTTTTACATCTATACGCCTCAAATGATAATTGAATCGTTTACTTTCTTAGAGTGTATAAACATTTTTATATTTCAGAAATGATAATTTCAATATGTAAAACCGTATATTGTAACATCGTAATCGAAGAACGTTGCGATTGATTTTTACCCTAGGTTTATTCAGAGACGTACCAGCTGATTGGCCTTTTTTGTACCTCCTTATTATCTCTAATTTAGATGGTGAGCAGCTATATTAGGGGGAATTACAACATTTCCTTCATAAGGTGTGAAGGGAATGAGTTTCAGTCATATTAATTCGACGTTTACCTGCTTGTTAAATCACGTTTTGTAGCTTTGAGATCCTTTCGTAAGTCTTTATTGCGCATATAAAAGGGAGCGTTGGATATTATACGCAGCAATTTGTTTTGAATTGTAGAGATAGTTAATTTTGCTTTGGGGGCATCCAATGTCCATAATTCTTCTCCGTAAATTAATTCTGGTATTAAAATAGAATTCATTATTTTGCGTTTTACTTCTAATTTGATTTTACTTTTTGGACCTAAAACGTTATATAACCGAAATACTGATCTTTTGACCATTGCCTCCCTTCTTTTTACGTCATGATAAAAGTTTAATTTTGTGTCAAGAACAATTCCTAAATATATACCCTTAGTTCCAATTTTGTGGTTTCCTAGCTATTTGATTTACCCCTACTTGTAGTGAAACGCACAACTTGTGTTTTTTGGGAATTAAGTTTTGTTTTCCATAGCATACAGTATTTATCAAGTTCCTTTTCTGCTTTCAGAAGTCTTGATTTTACGTATGAGATTCCGTAGTTCATAGACAAGATCGCAGTATCGTCCGCAAACTACAGAGTGTTTACGCCTATCAAATTTTCAAATTTTGGAATATTTTGGGTGACAGTGACAATCCTTACGGGTGGCCTTCTTTGGCATTTCTTGGTGCAGAAATTGCCGATCCAACCTTGACCCTAAATCTTCTATCTTGGATGAAGGAACTAGTGAAACGAATCAAGTAACTAGGAATTTTGAATAGGGCCATTTTAAAAATTAAAGCATCCTTCCAGACTTTATCGTAAGCTTTTTCTATATCGAAAAACTAACGTAAGCCAGACGCTTTTCAAGTGTAGCTCTCGATATCTTGTTGGGTAGGTTTATTGCTTGTTGAACTGCTGAGAGTTTTTCCCTAAAACCGAATTGTGTACTTGGCAAAATGTCGTTATTTTCAAGTAAAGTTTGAAGTCTAACGTTGGCAAAATGCTCTACTAATTTTGATAGACCACTCAACAGGCTGATAGGCCTTCTATTTGCCGGGATACTTGGATGTTTAACTTCCTTCGGAATAGTTATAGCTTTTGGGAAGTACCCCGTTCGAAAAATTGCATTGATGATATTGGTGATTTCTATTATTGCTGGTTCCGAAAGTAATTTTAATGCTCCTGTAGGTATATCGTCTAAACCGGGGGCCTTTTTACTTTGAAGAGTTTTAATTTTGTTTATCACCTCTTCCGCATTAATTTGATATGGTGATAGAATTAGTTAACTTCTTACTACTCTTGAGGTTGCTAGAAAGTTGAGTCTCTAAATGCTGGCTAAGAACATCGGCTTTTTCATCATTAGAGAACAAAGTTTGATTATTAAATTTAATTGGAGAATTTGGATTTGGCTCTTTCCTTAACCTTCTCAGCAGTTTCCACATTTTATCGTTCTCGTTTAATTCTAAGGCATCTAATATAGATTTCCAGTTGAGGATTTTACGATATTGAAAAATTTTGTTAACTTCTTTTTGAAGTTGCAATTTATGACTTGTATTTCTAGATTTTGACCATATTTTCTTGGCCCTATTTTTCTGCTGAATTATGATCTTCTCTTTATGAGCAAGACCCCATTTGTTTATGTTGTTTGATTTAGCATTGAATTAACTAAGGATCAAATTGTTTTTAATGGCGGACGTGAGGTTTTCCACTGCTTTATTTATTTCTAAAACATTTAATATGGAGTCTGAGGGACTGAATGCTTCCATTTTGTATTTATATTTCAGCCAGTTTGTTTTGAATATTGGATGAGTTGTTTTTGCTGGCGAGTCAATTTCCATTAACACTGGAAGATGGTCTGATTGAAGGCAATGTTTCGTTGTTATAGTTGTTTTCCAATTGATATCACTAAATAAAAATATACCAATAACGTCGCTACGTAAATTTGGGGGTATGGAAGTGGCATCCATTGGACCTTAAATTCTAAGGTTTTTATTTTCCTTCGTAAAGTTAAACAATGCATTTCCGATTGAGTTTGCTATTCTGCTTCCCCATGAAGGGTTCTTAGCATTCAGAGCTCCTCCTATTATTGTTGGCGAATTTAATTTAAGTGAATGTAGGTCTTTCAATAGAATTTTGTTTTTAGAAAGATTATAAACCGAAAATATGTTGCATATTTTGTCATTAATTTGTGTTTTTATTCCTACACTTTCAATTTTAGAAGAGTTGTGGTCGAAAAGTGATGGGATCGCTGTGGCGCTTATTGATTTACGTATGAGTACCGCTACACCTCCTTCTGGATTATTAATAGGGTCTTGTCGCCAAATATTGTAATTTTTAATCCAGAATCGATCTCCGGATTTTATATGAGTTTCAATAAGCATTAAAATTGTGATGTATTCTTGAAGAAATATTTCAAGTTCATTAGTTTTAAGTTCTTGAAGTTGATCTAGCGTTCTAGTCATAGCTCTAAAGTCGTCAGAATTTTTAGGGAAGATTTTTATTCCTCCTGTTGTGATTTTCTGCATTTTCTCTTACTAAAGAATAGCTAGATTTGTTCCTCGGCACAATTGGAGGAGAAGGAGATTGCTTCTTTTCTTCAGGGCCTGGGGGTTGACTTTGTGCAATTGGTTCTTTACGTTTCAGGAATTTTAAAAATGGAAATCCTTTATTGAACTGTGCATTAACTTGTGAGTAGTCTTGGGCTTGTGTTTGATTGTATCTCCATGCTTGAGTTGCTGATTAATCGTCATGTTAATAAATATTTAAAGATTCGTTATGCCTGATTTGCGAAGTTTACTGGTTCTGATATGTCTATTCTGTCGATAAAAAACCGGTGGCACATTGATTTTAACTATTCTCTGATTTAGTATCAGGTAGGTAATTGAACAACTTAAGTGCCTTTTCACACGGAGCCACGCATGGCGACCACCAGTGTCGCGCCTCTTCAAACATAGCCACCGGTGTCCGACACCCGTGTCCAACACATTCACTTGCCGTTGTGCCTACAATAATGAAAATGAATATTGAATATTGCAACATTGATGGCGACAGGAATATTATTAGTACGACAACAATGTAGGAGGAGAGGAATCGCACGGTGTCTAACACAAAAAGTGGCTCGTGTGTACGCAGCCATTGAAGGTAATGCCTCGCTACAAAGAAATCGGTGTCTAGTGGTTGTTTGCGGCGAGGGCTGGACACTATATAGCAGTCGCAGCGCCGCAGAACACTGAATCGCGCGCAAAGTGATTTGTGTGTAAGCGTTCATTAAAAGCAATACTTTACTAAAATCTGACAAAGGTAGCCGCTACCTGTGCCAACCACCGGTGGCTGCGTGTGAAAAGACACCTAGCTTTTATTCTGGCGCTATCTGATATTCAATTATACCCTACTCCAATTTATGTTGTAAAGACCAACACGCCTTGTGATAAAATATTCCACTTTATTATAATTCAATGATATTTACTAAAATCGACAGCTGGAACTTCCCATTCCATATACTAACTTCTTCTAAACACTCGAGTGATTATAAAAGAAAAGTTCTTAAAAAATACGGCTATATTCAAGGTGGCCCACATTCAATTTAACACGTTAATTTTAAAGATAAAAAGTTTCGGAAAAAAGTAATTTAAGGGGTAAGCTACGCTCTTTATGAAATCTTACTGAAACCACCCCTATATGGAAACAACCCTTAGAAACTACCTCTAACCTTGTTTATTCATATAGAACCCTATATGTTTATTTCGGTATTTAAATAGTGCTTAGCAGCCCACATTCAGTGTTCTATAACATTGAATAATTTCTCGGACAACAATGTGCAAAAGTTAATAAATCAATATTCCTATGATAAACTAGGGTGTTAATCAACAATTGGAAAAGCAATCGATTAGATTACTTTTGACGTTTATCTGAGTTTTTATTATTAGTGTGCATTTCCAAAAATTTAGTTGAATAAAGTGTTTGTGCAAATGAGTAAGTAGATATACTACTCATCGAAATACTTGTGAGGCAGTAAAATTGTATCGAGAACATTTTCCTGGTACTATCACGCCATCTCGTGTAACGCTTATAAATGTGGAACAAAAAATGCGCACAGCAAGTTTTCTCGGTTTAAATCACTCGCATCATCAGACTCCTGCTAGAAGTGAGGAAGGTGTGATAAATATTTTGGCTTAGGTTGCAGTGAATCCGCGCATTTTTATCGGTAACCTTGCCGAAGAACTTAATATGAGTAAAAGTACCATTTAGCGGATCCTTAAACAACACAATTATTTATTACCCATTCAAAGTTCACTTGACGCAGAGATTGCGCCCTACTGATTTTGAACGGAGATTACAGTTCATCCCGGGTTTACACGTAATAATCCATGACAATCCAGATATACTACGGAAAATTTGTTGGACTGATGAAAGCAGATTCCATAATAATGAGGTACTTAATAAGCATAATGCCCATTATTGGTCTTCTAGCAACCCCCACTGGATACAAGAAAATTATTTTCAAAAAATATGGGGAATAAATATTTTGCGTAGTGTATTTAACGGTCCCTTTAGTGGACCTTACTTTTATGAGGGTACCTTAACAGGAGTCCGTTATTTGGATTTCCTCCAAAACATCCATCCGGAACTTTTAGAGGATATTCTTCTTCTAGAACGTTGAGTAATGATATGGCAACCAGATGGTGTGCACCCTCATAATGTACAGATTGTCGCTGCACACAGTTATATCCTGATGTGTAAATTGGTAATAGAGGTCCAATAGATTAGCCAGCTCGTTGTTCCGACTTGACGCCCATGTATTTATTCGTCTAGCGTTATTTGAAAGGTACAGTGTACAAGACACAATTTGAAAATATAGAAGATCTTAAAAATTCTATTCGCAACAACTGTCGGACAATTACAACCCAGATGATTACTGCTGTTTGTAGTAGGGAATTTGTGCGACGTTTAGAAGCATGCGTGAATACCGAAGGAGCTGAATTTGAACACTTAGTCTAAATGAACTTTCATGTACTGTAGGAATAAAGATACTATTTATCTTATTTTTTTCACTTTGTTGTCCGAGAAAATATTCAATGTTATATAACACTAAATTTGGACTGCAAGCTCTATTTAAATACCGAAATAAATATATAGGGTTCAATTTAAATAAACAAGGTTAGGGGTAGTTCCTAAGGGATGTTTCTATATAGGGTTAGTTTCTATCAGATTTCGTAAAGAGCTTAGCTTACTCTTCAAAGTACTTTTTTCCACAACTTTTTGTCATTAAAGTTAACAAACTTATGCCGTGTTAAATTGAATGTGGGACACCCTGTGTATGTATGTATATATATATATATATATATATATATATATATATATATATATATATATATATATATATATATATATATAT
>JAHWXV010040798.1:0-13166 GCA_024586415.1 Phrixothrix hirtus
ATGTTTAATTCAATTGTATAATTTAATATTTATTTATGTTATTTTCTTTGTATTTAAAGGGGAAATGGAAGAACGGACTTTCCGAATTTCTGCCTTTGTGGACTTGTTCTTGTACTATTTTTATATACATATTTGTACGCAATAAAGATTTATTATTATTATTATTATTATTATTTACTTTTAATATATCTAATTAATTGTATTTAGCTTTATATTCCAAAATCGGTTTGAATCAGGTTTTATTTACCTTTTGAGCAAAGTGAGTACATAAATTAAGTTATTACCTATAACAAGAAATATAATATAATCCTGACCTTCTCGAGGGACTTAGTTTATAGCTTTCCATGGAAAACTGTAAACATTTAAGATTTATGAAGATTTTCGCAAGATCCATCAATATTTAAGGAATTAAATTAGATAATGTTAAAAAATGATGGTTTTTATGTATGTTTTATTAATGTTAACCCCCAAATACCAAAAATGTTGAATTGTAATTGTGAAATCGATCGTTTGCGATTTAAAATTCTATGGTGCTTAATTAATTGTATTGGCGATGTCTTTAAACAACGGTCTCAAAAGCGAATTCATCCTCTGAAATAAATTAATTATTAAATTTTTTTATAAATAAATTAATTTATAAACTGTAGTTATTTTTAAAAACCAAGTCAACAATTTATAATGTGCATAAACAAGATGTGCTGCTTATCATCCACTGCGAGTAAGATTATTGCAATTGTCTCTATTTTACAGCACAATCCAATAATACTAGTAAGTAAACGGTTATTTTGTAAAACAAACTTTAGAAATAGTCTTATAACTTCTGTTATTTAAAAAAAGTAATGAGTAATTTGCATATGTAATTTAGAAGATGCACTTATGCCATTTTTATTTTTTTGTTGGCGCAGATAAAAATGATGCAAGTGACATATACAGAGTGAGGATTTTAAAGTGTCATAATGCGATAACTCAAAAATGACTTGAAATATTTTTTAAAAAAAATTAGCGATGTATTTAAGATACAAGGGGATATATTTTGAGTTTTTTACACATTAACCTCACATTCCTATTTTGACAGATGGAGGTGTTGTCAACTCGCCTGATTTATAAATGAAATAGCTATGGCCACCGCACCAACTACACCAGAAAATATGAGGGAGTGAATTCAACAAGCACGTACTTTAGTAACTCCAAATATGTTGAACCGTGTGCGCAACTGCTGCCGAAAAAGATTTTAAAATGTTTAGAAGTAGACGGAGGTCATTCATTAAAATTCATTAAAATCTTTCAAATTATTAATTTATAAAGTGTTACCTAATTTATGATACTTTGTACCTGTCGCTATATTTTTTCAAAAATTCGTAACTATGCAACCCGTAAAACAAATTTAACAATTTTTGACGTACGGACATATTTTTTGATGGAAAATCGATTTTTTGAAAAATAATTATTGTACCATTTCTTTTGACATTTCATAGTTGTCGCCCACTTGTCAAAATCGGGAGGTGAGGTTAATGAGTAAAAGACCTTAAAAATGTCCCCCTGTATCTGAAATACATTGCCAAAATTTTGTTAAAATATTTCAAATTATCTTTAAGGTATCGCCTTGTAACACTTTAAAATAAGGCCTCGTCATGACAAACCTACATTTTAAAATGTATGTCAATTTTACTAATATCAAATGGAGGATTTATTAATTTGCAATCCTTTAAACATCGGTATTTTACATTTTCAGGACAAATCAGTACTTTTTGGGATACTTTCGCGAAATTTTCGTACCATATCATAAATGAATGGTCATTTAATTTATCAACATTTTATTAAATTCGATTCGCCTGTGTATAAAATATGAAATTCTAAACTCAGGTAACAAAAATTTTATATCCGATGGTAAGTAAATATGTTAACTACATTGAAACATTTGGGTCATCGAGGATAGGCAATAAATAATACATGTTAACGCATCCACGTTAAATTAAAAATATATTAATTTGGGTTTGTAATTACTAAAATTTATATGCGCATAATCAATATTGTTTAAACTAATTATGGTCTGGGTATACAATGTTTACATTTATATCTATTATATCAATATGTCAAGTTTGTTATTAGTTGTCGTATTTCCTTTAAAAATATATCACAAGCGTAGGTCGACTTAATTTAACACCACCGCCGTTAGTCCAAAATGGCGAAGCACTTTGTATCCGATAAACATAATTTCGTTAAATAAAGCGATGTATTGTATAATTTGGAATTATACAAGCACAGTTTTTTATACTGCCTGCTGTAAATACATGAACACCAAAAAGACTTATTGAAATGATATTTTCAAAAAACATGTATTTCATTAATACTAAGAAATAATTAAATTTTTCAACAAAAAACAATGGTAATTTATTCTATTATTTCAATGAGTTACCCTTCCTCAATTTCTAGAGCACTCAAAAACTTGTCGAGACATGCTAGAAATAAGATTGTCAATGCCAACATGGGGTAGTTCACCCCAAGCTCTTTAAATGTATATGCGTAGTATGTCTTTGAAACAAATCAAATCAAATCAAAAAGGTTTACAAATTTCAATGGAGCCCTTAATGCTAATGTATTTTTTTATAGTGCCTCCCGTTCCCCGGAAGACCTTAGGACGAGGAGGGGGAGGTTATAGAGTCTTTATTTTTATTCTAGATACGTTTTATATTATTCTACTCATTTGAAATCCCTACTCTAAAGTTACTGCTCTGTGCGGTATTTTACTTACTTGTGTATTTGCTGAAGTAGAATTTGTTATAATAAAAGTCGTTAAGGGTTTTTATTTAAATCTTAGAACTAAAAAATAACACTACAATAGTTCTCCGGAACAGCATTCTGTTGTTCTGCTGTTCCGGTCTCCGGAAAATCACTAAGAAAAAAATGTTTAAAATAAATTTTTCACTTTCATTTGGGGATAATAAGACGTTGATGATTCACTAACACTAGATGGGAGATTCGTTGTCTTTTCACTGTTTGGAGGATGTTATGGTTGTCTAGAAAAATGCACTGCTGTAGATTGTAGAACCTTCTTTGTTAGTGTGTTGTTGATTGATCAGGTTGCTTGTGAGTGGTGATGTAGTGGAATAAAATTTAATGCTGGTTGTCTTTAATACAATGGTGGTGGTGCAAAATGACTCAATGACATGCCTATCGTACCTCATACGTGTGCAAGGGGTGACCAATGCGGAGAACTGAAAGGCCATCGAAACAAATTAACCTTAGCTTGCTCCGAGAATTCTACAGTTACTCTATATGTATGCGATCGTGCATTATTCTGTTGGAAAGTAAAGTTTTCCCAGTCCAAAGATATAGGATTAAGGTTGGTTCTAATACAGTGCTTTTGGTGTGAATTGCGTTTAATGTTATGTGTCGAGTTATAGGAAACTGCAAATGTTTTTGACGACGTCTAACCCTTCTCAGGTCATCATGGGCACATAAACAGACAACGTGCCTCCTTTCTTCGATCCTATGGAGTTTTTAATTGCACTACTCCGTACGTAAAGCCCGATCACACGGAGTTCAGCGTAAACAAAGAAATGGACAGTGTGATCTCAGTCCAAGTGATAGAAATCTCTGGTAAGCAGATTGTATGAAAATTTTTTGTTTGGTCTGATCTCTCCATACGTCTCCAATTAACCTTGATGTTAAAAATCTGTCCCAGAGAGGAACAAGTTGAAGAGCACGATCTTCACTTTGGGTACATCATTGTTTACGTGTTCCTCCGTCCATCTATGCCAGCATCCTACTACATTAGATAAACTTCTACCATTGATTCTAATTGATAAACCCCCTTTCTCTAACCCCGAACATTCTAGCACGTTCAGAATAGGGCAATTGTCGTACAATTTTTGAATAAAGTGAAAACTAGACAACTGCTTTACAAAGGCAGTGTACACTAACAACAATACTTAAGACTTTCTCTTGTTTCTATGCTTGACAGCAACTAGATCAAAAAATAATCTTTGTTTTTTATGAAAGTCGATCTTTACATTTACATTTTAAAACTGTTGCCAAATGTATTGTTAGATTAATTAATGTTTTCGAAAAACTTGTCTGTTCCAAATTATTTTTATGCAATAATATGTTATAAATAAATTTCTTACTATTTTATTATATTATATTATAAGAGCAGAATTAAGTAACACTTGTAGATAATTCATAATGATAATTTGTAAATGCAGTGATATAACAATTAATTAAAAGAAAATTATATTTTCAGATAACTAACTCTAAGATTAGATAAAACTTCAATTTTTCTTTAATGTTTTTATTGCACCTTGAGCGTGAAGAATAATAAATAAGTTTTGGTATTCCAATGCAATTAAATAGAATTTTAAGACAATAAATAAAAATCATGAATTACTTTAATGATGTAATTAATAAATTAATATTTAGAAAGGTTAAACTTTTATTTGTGCATGTGTTAAAAATTAGAATATTTTAAAAAGTCTTTCAAGAGTAAATAAATGATCAAAGTTGAAAATCGTACCCGAGTTGTGACATCGTTGAATCCGCTGTCATGTACGCTGCACCTGATTAATAGTAGATAACGGAATCGGAATCGCCTTCATGTGATTATGTATATTATAACAATCGTATAGATAGAATATAAATATCACATTGTGTTTGATTGAAAAAGAATACCGGGAAAATCACTAGAAAACATATTTATTACACTCCCAAAAGATGTAAATTGAAAATATTACCGTAAAAACTGCACGACTATTTAATATAATAAACTTTAGACAAATTACATGAAGCTGCTTTCATTAATGTTTCTTTCACAGAAAACGTGTTGTATAATTGAAATCAGTCAAAACAATAAAACTATATGACGCACTAAACTTTATAAGTAGCGACGGATGTTATTACGTCATACGGCAGAATAAAAACGAGAAAATGTCCACTCTTTTCTATCTATAACTTCGTAATCACTCAAAATGTATAGATGATTTTTGGTTAACAGTATATTCTAATGTAATAACTGACGTTAAATTAAAAAAAAATGGAAAATTAAATTCCATAAAATGACCTCATTTTAATTTTTAATTAATATAATGTTTGATTAACTGCATTAAAATAGCAGCGATAACGATAGTATTAAAATGTTTATCTTCTCATAAACAATCCTTTTTAGATAAAATTATGTTAATGCATGTTATTTAAAATTTTTAATACGAACCGAATAGAAATATATTTTATACTTTGCAAAAATAAGAAAAACATTTTTAAAGTGGGTTGTGATAACCCTTCTTTACTATATTACCGTTTATACTTTCGAACAGCTTGAAACGTTTTATATGGCAACATGAAAAAGAAACTTATTTTAAAATATCACGACTTCTTATTAAGCCATATAGAATGTTTAAAATATATTTATGGAGATTTAAATGAGTTTTAAATAATTTGGTTAAAAGTAAGGATCAATATTCAACTAATCAAATCCAGTTAAATTAGTTATTACTTAGAAAACAAGGTTTGTGTTTATAAGTTATCTTATTTTACAGATATGACAGAAATGCCTACAATTTACAAGTTTTAATATTTTAATATCTTGCATCTCTGCTTTTAAATAAACTAAGAATGAAGCTTAGAAATCACCAGCTGTGCTGATAAAATTGACATTCTACAACCTTTAAGTTTACACTATTTCGGCAATAGTTTCAAAACGTAACCCATAAACATCTGTACATGTTTTTGTACTATGACAGGTTACCCAATAAATTTCAATGTCTTCAAATCTTGTGTCCTTTTTGAGAGTTTTAAATTCCTGTAATAATACTGTAACAAAACTAGTCCATCGTTTTAATAGCGTTTATTTATCTTCACTGACATATTTATTAAAGTACACGACTAATAATCGTTTATATTTAATTTATTTATAACATCATCTTAACAAGACAAGTTCTTAGGGAAAACTAAAACTAAAGGAATTTAAACTGCTATTTATATGGCAATATGCTATTCTGGAACATTCCCAAATAATAAAGAAAAGAATTATACAAAATGCTGATCTCATAAATTCCAATTCACTGACCTTGAATTTATCTAGGTATCGGTTGCAATAATGGGTCATTCGTGATTACATCGTGTATTTTAATTTTATGAAACCTTCTGTAATGTTCCGCATTCTTCTACAAAATTCTTGTTAAACTGCTCTCTCATTGAAACTGCTACGTCCCGTAACAGCGACCTTGAACTTTGCTCTTGCGATCCCACCTTGCAGCCTCGTTACTTGAAGAAGTGGCAGTCCAAAGATTTCGTAGTTAGTAGAGTTTATCTTAGATTCCAGCTACACATTAGGATCTTGATACCACTGTCTCGAAACGCTATCTCTTTTATGTTACGTACCGCGCGTCCGTTCAGCTGGTTTAATTCGCAACCGAGTTTTGGTATTAATTTTCTATCAGCACTGATACCAATTTGTTTCCCTAGGTACCATAACGCCTTTCACGAGTCTTCATAATATGGCTTCTGATGGGACGAGCCTTTCGTCACGAGATAGTAAATGCTTCGCGTAGATGACATACCTTCCCAATTTCTGACCCTTACTGATGTATTTCTTTTACGCTATCATACGGCATTTTAAATTCGACTGCAATGTCAGGTGACATTCGGACATCTTTAGCGATACAATGAGTCAAGGAGTTCTTCTCTGGTATATCAAACTGATTTCTGTGTTCTTCAGTGGTAACTTCTAACTGAACTTTGCGAGGTCCCGAATAGGTTGACATAAATTCAGCAAATAACTGTTCACTGTACTTGGTTTCTACGTTATCTAACTAAACATTTCTCATAGACTTGTTGATCCGGTACTGCTTTTGTCATAGCGTATATTGTTAACCGATTCATATGAACTATCTTAGGTTTTTCCCTTGGCAATTTCGCTATTCCATATATTACATCGTTGAACCCGGGATTTTTGCAATTTTGGAGATAGAATGCGTCATCGTTCAGGCTGGTACAACCAAACCAAATCATTGGTTTAAAATTCTTTCGCTTTAGAACTTACAGCATAGTGGAATTTTATTCGATCACTGGTGATCTGTATAATATTGCGAAACTCACCTGAATTGAATTTAGATTCTTTCGAAGACTTTCGGCATATTGATTTTTGGCAAACTTCTCCTCTCCAGACCTGCTACCAAACTTCAAATCACTTCTTAACCTAGTTTCATGCACAAATAATACTCTAACTGGAGTCTTCCCTGTTATCTTGTTTATAGCGGACCGATATGCCATCAGAAACAGATGTAAGTACTGATTCCAATCTCTTTGATGATCTGAGAGAACGTTTGACAAATATTTTTCGATCGTTCGTTTCATGTATTCCACTATTCCATCTAACCGTTGATGTAAATTAGTTGTTCTCATCTTGCGCATTTTCAAAAGTTGGCAGAGACTTTGGAATGAGACTGACTCAAAATTTCTTCGTGGGTCTGAAGGTAATTCCAATGGAATTCGCAAACGGCTAAACAGTTCTTTTACCAAGGTGTTGGCCACTGTAACTGCCTCGTAATTTGGTAGAGCGTATACTTCAGTCCATTTACTATAATAGGTCATAGTAACTACGATGCATTTATTTCCGGCTTCTGCTTCCGGAAATGTACTACCTATGTCAATTGCTACTCTTTTAAATAAGCTTCCCACATTATATTGCCGCATTAGTGCCTTTCGTCTCCCTAAAAGCGAATATTACACATTATCGGCACAAATCCTTATCACCGCCCCTGCACTTTATTCTGACTGACCATCAGGCAACTGTTACAAAATTCCCGCTACTTTGTTTTGCGGAACCACCAACTGCGTTGGACTTTCACTTCCATCATAAATTTGCAGGGCTGGTTCTTTTCAAAAAGCCATTTTCAACCTGCAAGGAATCCCATTGAGACCAATGTGTTTTCATAACCGAATTAAATGGGGTCACTTCCTCCTAACCTAGTCTTTAATCTGCATTCCTTCATTTTAACACCATCTTCAGATCTGAGCCACTTTCTTAATCTTCCCTGGCATTATTGTGTTTGGGGTCATCGTTGATTACAGTAGTGCGGTTTACGAGAGGTTTTTTAATCTATGCCTTCAACCATGAACAAAGTTTGCAATCTCTGAACAAGACCACCTTTGTAAAGCGTCAAAACTTCGATGATTTCTTCCGGCACGATGACCAACTTCAAAGTCATACTCTTGTAGCCGTTCTATCCATCTCCCTATTTGGCTTTCTTAACTGTAAATTTCAATGCTACATGATATGTTCTCAATGAGAAATTTCGTCCATAAAGGTATTTGTAAGCGTTCAACCGTCTTTATCATCGCTAGCGTGGAGAAAAATAGTTCCTTTCGGGTTATGATAACACAGTAATGAGTTATACGTAATTACATGATTTATTTTAATTCAGTGAAACCTTTTGGAATGTTCCGGATTCTTTTACAAAATTCTCGTTATCTCTAATTTGTTACAATACGTAAAAATTGATATGCAATTTTAATAATTATATTTATTTGTAAGAACCCATTATTAAAAAAACTTAAAGAATAACAGCTTTAATATAACATTTAACACAATCTACACGATTCACCAAAAACACCGTTCCCTTTTAAGTAATGATTACTGGTTGCAAACAAGACATATTAATAAATTGCAACTAAAAATGTTCACTAAATACTTATGTTTTCAAAATGATATCTGGGAAATATCCATCAGAATTATCGGTGCATTGTTATAGTCTGAGGCAAAAATTAGTCATTACACGTTGAGATGTTTCAAGCTATACATTTTCACTTTGCTGAGTTATACAGTTCGTTAATAAACTTTAGTTTTCAAATGGCAACAAAGACAAAAATTCTGTATTGCTAAGCAGCCGTGAAAGTCATTTGTAAAAGCTTCTTTATACTTTTCTTTACATATCTTTGCAGTATGGGGATTAACCCTGTCCTGCTGAATCCAAACATATCTCCACTTAACTCTAGAAGAAGAAAGTGTTACAACTCATGTTAATGATGTTGTGGTATAACAGTAGCCGATTTCACCATACCTTTTCAGAATATAAAGGCCTTTTAGAACTTCTTTAAGGTTATTTTATCCCGCTCTTGGCGGCTTTTTTTATTAGCAAAGTCAGATAAGTGGAAATCAGCTTCGTTGCTTATACGTTTCTTCATCAAATCTGAAATGTTATTTGTGAGGTTCATAAGTCACCTGTTTAATACTTGCACAACTTGTAATTTATAGAAGTAGAGATGCAAAGTTTGTAAAACCGCAGATGTCCGGTATTCGATATTTGTAATGCTAAGAAAATGCTCCACCTAGATATCAGAGGAATTTGTTAAATGGCGTGCATAATGTGTTCCAATGAGGTTTACTGATTTGGTATCTGCAACATGTGAAAGCATCATATATATGAAATACATACAAAAATTATTTATTTGGCAGGAGATGTCACGTGAAAACATTTCTGAATAGACTTATAAAATTGAGTATTAGTGTATTGTGTTTTCATTTTTAGGATTAAGAAATTCTATTTCATTAAAATTTGAATTCAGTTAAAAAATCAATTAAATAATTTTTAGTTCTGAAGAAATTATTCTATTTAAGGTATATTTTTAACTTTAAAGATCATAGGTGTCCACCTAACATCTATCGGTGCGCAGTAGACGCGCATTAACCGCTCGAAGAATCGTGTGTAATTTAGTTTGAAATTTGTAAATTACCGATATACAGGGACACCTTCACTGTATGAATACATATGTGTGATCTCGCCGTATTTGGTAATTAAGTATATCCTTATTTAATTTAGAAAACATTCTTACACGTGAGATCCCATGATAAATGATAACAACCGAATTTATCTTTCATCTGACTATGACTTAACCTAATTTAATTTTTAATCTGATATAAATATATATATTGGTTTATATTGTATGTAATCCTTTTATTCCAGTAGCGTAAACTTACGCTAGAGGCATTTTAATATATGAATCGTAATGCAAAAGCATTCTACATTGTGTATAGACGACCTTTGGTACGAAGTTTATCTAGCAACCTATGTCAGCATATTGCAGCCTGAGATTATATAATCCAGTGGCGTCGTTAAATTCTTACTCTTTAGTTTTAAGCAAACATCGCTAGATTATATCTTTAAGTTAAGTCTACGACAATACATATTCCTTGTTTAGCAGTTCTTATACGATTTTTAGTAATCGCTGCTTTGTTCTTTCTAGTTCTCTTCGGCAAAGTACAGACAATTCCCACCAAAGCTAGTGTCGTCCTCGTATATCTCTAATTTGTCTATTTACTCTAGCTCTTTCGATGTGGTTTATGACAAGGAAAATTTAGTTCTAAAAGAACCTACTCCTTCCCGCTGGCAGCCATCGCAAACCCTCCATCTTGAAAGTTGTGAGAAAAATCCATAAAGGGTTTAAAACCTATTTTGACTGTGTCAAACACTTTCAATGTTTCGCCAGTGAGATGCTAGCTTTGCATTAAGTTGCCGTTGCGTTTACGTAACTGATCAAGTTACCTCAAATTACGGGCCACCGTTCCAGTTCCCTGACAATAAATTTAGCGCAAATAAAACTGTGTTCAGCTGAAACTTGATCAATACCACGCCGCTAAAGTAATTACCTCGTCGTAAACAAAAATGTACATTTGTTTCACTAGTAATAAGTATCAGATTGCACATTTCAAGTTAAATTCAAGTGTGTATAAACTATTGTACCTTCCTACTTGCCAACTTCCATTTTGTAATGAATATTCTATTATTGAACTTTTAAGTGCACGCTAATACTTTATAATCTTGGAGTTCAATCCGTTAAATGAAAAAGGAATAAAGCATTTAAGATTTCGTTGTAATGTTTTTTATCTATAAAACAGTTAGAAATTAGAAAGCGCTTCTTTTAGGTCATAGCTGCGAAAATGAAAATGTACAGCCGGTTGCAAATAAATCTGCAACAATCAATTTTTTATTCTGTAAATATTGCTTCAAAATATTTAATTCTACTGTCAGCATCACAAAATTTGTTAGTGACATTTATTATTGCATTTAAAAACAATCGTTCCTCTATTAACTGAAGCTTTAAAAGCCAGTATATTAGCTAAATTAAAAGGTACGGGGTCAATGAGAAGAATTAGTGATTATTTTAATATCAACAAGTAACGGACAGATACGGTTCCTAAAAAAAATGTTGAAATATTATTAGTTTTCCTAATTAGTTGTAAATAAATTTTAGTTAGTCTTTTATAAAGATTGAGCAATTCTAAATTTGTCTATGTGTCTCCTATTTCCTTCAATAAGTCAATTTTCGGCAACTTGAAGTAAGTTCGTTATATTTTCTTAACAAATTAGGTAATCGAGCAAAACTTCGTTTTAATAATTAGACAATAATTTATTATCCTAAATAAATCTAGTAGGGTAACTACATGCAGCAAATACTGCAAGTTAAATTTCTATTTAATGACGAACATTTGAATTATTTTATTTACTACAAATTATTTATCCAACTTATTAAATGTCTCTGTTTAAAATTCTTTGTTACAATACACAATTGCAATCGTTTCAATTGCCAGTTTCCATTTACTAAATTTCTTAAATCTATTAATTTTTAATTATTGAGTTTTAAATTGTGCAACAGCTCGGTAGTCGAGTTGCGTTTTCTAAATATAACAAACCTAAGTTCTTGCTTCATGATGACGCTTTGCCGCATCAAGATGCAAAATTAATTTTTTTTCTAATTCTGTAATTAACTTTAAATTCATCGATAAAAATGTTGCATTTACATTATTTTCGCTCATTTAACAATCAAAAGTTTTATTGTGAGAAAGTGATACAAAGGTTTACTTTATTTTATCTAAGCAATTCTCTACAATTTAATTGGTTTAGCAAGATCATCGTTGTTTTGTTATGATTAAGAGGGATATAAGGTTTTAGTTCCATTCGGATTTATTGACATGACTACCTCTGAGATTATTCGGTGAATTTTAGTTATAATTATTGTTTTAGGTATTGATGTTTATCTGTTTTAAGAGAGCAAGTTTTCGTAAAAATTTTATTAATTAGACATGTTCCAATAATTTACCTTACCCTATTTAATTGGTTGGATATTGATTAATTTAGTTAATCACAAAGGTTTTTGTTGCATTTTATAGTATGGTTACATGAAATGACGTTTTTTAGTTCAACGCTTTTATTTTATGTATACATGATAACATAACGATATCAATACATTTGACCACGTGTTGACTTTTGTTAGAGGTATACGTTATGGGAAATAGACCATACATTAACAATTTTAATCTGAATATTATACTCCTATAAATAATTCCTTCTATTTGAATTTTTGTATAATCCAGTTATCCAATGATAATGAAAATTTCTGCAATGATTTTCAGTTATTTATTTGCAATACAGTTCTGAATTCGTCCTAATTATAACTTAGATATTATACTGCTTTTATTTCCCACTTATTAATTTATTTAATTCATTATATATATTTTTGTTACTAGTGAACTATATTCTACTTATAGATTGGAATATTCAATTATTTGATTTTGCATTACATAAATTCAAATTATGCTATTTTTCTTTATGCGATTATTTTGTGCACATTTAATAATTTAAGAGAGGGTATTTCTGTAAAAATACTTAAACTTCTATTACGGTCGAAGTTTAATTAATAATAATTTTTATTTTGTCATACAGATAGACCTATGTAGCTTCACCGATTTAACAATGAGACCACTCTTTTAGCGAACTTAATCACCATTGTGCTCCATTTTATCTCAGAAATGACTACTGTTTATGCACTTTACAGGATATTTTGACTGGAACGGAATTCTAACAATAAATTCCCTTGGTCTGACGCCTTTGCAACTTTTTTCGTATCTTTGCTTACTTCTGGTCGTAATATTGAATTTATTTTAATTACTATTTACATTTTGATACTTCAATCCTGATGATCAGTTTTTATAACTACGTATTACATTTAATAACTTACTTAACTTTTCAATGATTATTCGGAATTACTAGATACTTAAAGCAATTGATTGTAGAGCTTATGTACTCATGTTTTTTATTTATTCAATGTATACATCATATATATATATATATATATATATATATATATATATATATATATATATATATATATAT
>JAHWXV010040804.1:0-10120 GCA_024586415.1 Phrixothrix hirtus
TTTTTCACAAAATTACTTTCTTTAAACGCGCACTGTAAACAAACTACTCTGTCAATTTCTAAGCCGCCAGGGATTTTACAATACAAAATGTCAAATTTTAGGAATATGGCAATAACTTATTACACTAGCGACATCTAGTGGTCATTTGTAATAAGATAAAAGGCAACCATCGTATATGTAATGGCATCAAAATCTGGAAAATTATTTTCTGGTAACTTTAAAATTTGGTAACAAGAAGTTTTTTACGGTTTAAAATTTTAGAAATTATTTAGAAAGGATGAAAGTCAGTTAAAAAATTTATTATAGGATTAATTTACACTTTTTTGTATTGATTATAATCTTTGCGTTATTTCGAAAAAATGAAAAAATTCGGAACCTTAGTGGTGATTTTCGCCCATCTAACGGCCTGTACAACTGATATAATAAAATACGCGCCCATTATTTTTGACTGAAAAATTTATATCCCTAACTTGATCTAAATCGGCAGGTCAAATTTCTTAAGGTACCCTTGTAAGGTGTTGTTAACAACTCTATCAGCGAGAATCATTAAACAATCAGTCAAAGTATCTCTCTAGATAAAAATGTCTTTTATTGAAGGAGAACGAATCTGATATTCTAAACTTGAATGTTTTAGCAAACGACCAACATCTATAGATATATATTAAAAATTAATCTAGGTGGTGGCAGTCCTTGCTTATTTATAATATTCGATTTGTTTTTATATTTACTAGTTCAGCTGAAAATTACTGACTTTGTAATCATTGATTTAACCCATTAGTGTGCAAAGCTGTTTTTCAAAGAGATCTGTCCATTTCATGACATAATAGTTAAAAAAGCAGATTTATTCAACTTTGATACACGCATTTAAAATATTTATTGAGAATGTGAAAGGTGTTAAAACAAAACTTTCAGTTTAATGCTATTTTACACTTTTCTCAAACAAACAGACTTTTCTACCCACACTGTCTACATCATCCATAAGTTTGATTATACCGTACGACGTAGAACAATGATTATGCGCCTAAACATGTCATCGCAAGACTTGGTTGCGCTATCTAGCTCGTTCAATGTCGGAGTGGGATCTAGGTTAGCAGTTAGCAGAGTAAGAAAAAGAATGGGCGCCAGTCGTTCGTTGATTTTCAAAAGCAACACACGCCTAAACGACAAGGCGTGTGCTGTACTTACTCTACCCTAAAGTTCTTCAAACTGTAGCATTGGTTCAGCCACTAGAAGCTCCACCTAGCCGAAAAAGGGTTCAGTAAATCTGTTCGTCGAAACTGATACGACACAGATATGTAACAACAGTATTTATATTGCAATTCAACAAAATAGGGTGTTAAGTATTCTTAACATAACAAAGTAAAATTTTATGTCCTCGTAGGGACGCATACATCAATTAAAGGTTACTGAATTTTGCCTTTTAAGGTATAAGGCTAACACAATATATAATAATTAAACGAGCGCACCTCGTATATCAAACGAAACAACAGACTCTACCTAGCAACTGCATCTTACTTGGACGCTGCAAATTAAATTTAAATGAGAAGTAATGCCTTACTAAGTCATGATACCATATCAACGTAAATAATAAAACAAATTTACCTAAAAACAATTAGACTAAAGATCCATTTGCGGCGGTTGCGTTCTCGAGAATGAACCTTGTATAAATGCATAAATTTATAGTCAAATAATTGATTTCTTTGTAAATTAGTTAGAAATAATTAAACAAAAGCTTTATGATAGTGGAAAATTGCAAGGTAAAGTTTTGTAGCGTTTCTATAAATAAATTGCAAAAGGAAATTAATTGAATATCAAATCAGATGACGGTACTTTACAGAGAATAGCATATCTAAACTACATTAAGATTTATGTATTTAAATAAATTTTACGTATGATATGAGTTAAAAATTAAATCATAGAAAATAAAATAAGTCTTCAACAGTAGCGATGATATAGTTTGACAAACATTCATCGGAGATGTTATCCAAAAACGTGGTAGTGTATTTATAGTAAGTAATTCTTTTAATTTGAATATAAGCATAACTCGTAAAGCAAAGAAATAAATAATCGAAAGCGTACGACCTAATGTAGAAACATTTCTAAGCATGTAGAAGCTAGTAGTAACTGGAGAACAGAAGGTAGCATCCAAGAAATTGCGGCATCTTGGTAGAAAAAAGAACGTCTGGCAGAATGGAGCCCCCAGCGGTAAACTGTTAAGTACAAGGCAACAATTACCAATAATGCTAATTAGAAAATCATTGAAATACATATTGGTGGTACATGTTAAAGTAGCACAAAGAAAAACCAACCGTTTAAGCACACAGCGAATAGCACACCGAAAGGAACAAGTCGTGCCTCGAACATATTCACATGCGGCTATAGCTGAGAACAATGCAAAGGTGTCAATAAAGCTAACATATGCGAAATGTTTGTCGAATTTAGCCAAGGATTTTTGATTTTAATACAATTTACTATTAGGATTTTAAAATTCGGAATGTTTTACAGCAAATTAATTAATAATTAATAGAGAAATAAATTTGTATCACAGAATTTTTATAGAACGGGAATTAAATGACGTTTATATAAACGAAACTGGATGAAAAATAAAGCAGACATTTCAATTGATATGCCCAATAATTAAATAACGTATATACGAGGTTTAGCAAAATAATAATCAATTTGAATAGGTATCCTAAAAGGTTACAAATCTAATTTTGACCGTGACAACCGTATGGAAAGAAATGACGGCTACATAGAAATGAATATATTGCTGATCCACTATACTAACAATAATTATCAAGTAGTTTTAATTTACACGTCAGGAATTATCGCAAAGCTTCATGTTTGGAGTTTGTCTTGGACATTTTCATTTATTGCAACTTAAAACGATTTATATTATAAATTAATTCCAGCCGGTTTAATAATTATGTATGTCCGTATAAATAAAAGGAAAACTTATCTGTAAATAAGTATTGCTTAATAAATTGTGTTTTGCCTTACATATATTTAATAAAGTCACGCAACATTCGATTATAATACAATATCATAATTTTTCTTCTGCGGTATAATAATTCATATTTAATTAGAGAAATGCTAGGTACACTTAAACACTGCAAGATGATGTAACCTGAGACCATTACGCGCTACGTGTTTGGCAAGAATCGAGAATGAGGTTTTATATTTCAATACAGTCACGCAAATAACTACTGGACATCTAGCTATCTTATTTCCATAAATGCAACTAATTATTCCGTCTTATTCGTTCTTATAGAACCTATGGGGTCCTCTCTGGTTTCTACCGGTATATGAAATAACGACCTAGGTTATCAAATCTAATATCAATTAAGGCTTTAAATATGCGATATTGATGTGCTTTAATACCATCATAGGACATAAAACAGTTGTCGCTATATATCTTCCGAAAAGCGACAAACCTTGTGCAACTTGATGATTGAGATTGAGAAGTATCATAGGTAACAATCCGTTCACCGCCGAAACATCCAATAAATACTCTATCAACAATTTTGTTGTTGTACTCGTGTTCTATAACCAACAACTGTTCCATCTAATTTATTGATTACGTCAATTCCTTTGTTATAGTTAATCACGCATTTCGGTTGCAGAATTTTCTTTTCAGATTTAGATATCCTATCCAAACGAACTGTGTCTACAATGAATTTGTCTTGACAACCTGATATCATAGGTATAAATACCTATTATCTTTATTTGCGTTAAAAGCGAATGTTGATTTGGGAAAAATTTATAAACACCTCTGCCTCCTTTATTCCGCATTTTAAAATACGAACTAGAACACTGCTTAAGTCTGTTATCACGAATAGTTCCTATTATACAGTATATTTGGGCAGATAAATAAGAGAGAAGTGACAAGTTAGTAAAATAATTATGAATATGGATTGAATATCCCTTGTTTTGAGGTATATCTGCATGTTCAGAATCTTACTTAAGAGCAGTGATAGATACACCTTCGGTAATGCAGATATGGTAGTTGTCTAGGTTGAAACAGAAGGTATTATGCGTCAGATTGTCACGCTATTCTGGTACTTTGTACCATTTAGAGAGATTGGCGTAAAGTATTTGGTGTCAAGTTGACCTTGTTAGCTTGGCTGGCTCGGCAGTTTTAGCACATAGTGCATGAAACGTCTCAAGGGGTTCAATATTTAATTTATAATCGTCTACCTTAAGTTACGTAGATAATATTATAAGGTTTCTCACCACTCTAATTGTGTATCATTACGATTCAATGATACAATTCCTATTTTGAACCTGCGTATTTTTATTTGATATACTGTATTCGGTATTAAGATTCCAATTATATCTTTAATAAAAGTATTATTATTTTTATACATGTATTTCAAATGTTAAATTTGTTATTTACACTATACAGTTCCTATACTCTGTAATATGTACAACTCTATGATTCTATATCATCAAGTTTACCATGTATTTCATGCTCTATAAGAAATCTATGCTACAATATGTTATCATAAAGTTTCAGGTTATATTTGTTTGCATGCATAATTTATTTGAGTGTTAAAGTGTGTCTGTGAACCAACAATTTAGGTAAGGGGATAAATGGCAATGAATTATTTGTTCTTATGCCTCTTGTAGGTTACAAAGCATTAATTCAAATGGAAGACGTCCAAGATCCATTTATACTTTGTATCATTACGGGGCTATATGCATAACAGCAGAAGCAGTCCTTTTGCTGGATATAAAATCCTCTCAGAGGCCTCAAAGAGAACAGACAATGCGACGAAAGTCGTGCAGGAGCATTCTACATCTCCAGATATGTGTTACAATTGTCATTTTCTCCATTATAACTATCGTAAGACGCGCTCATAGTGTTAGCAGAGAGATATGGTTTCTATGAGCATGATACAGCAGAAAGACGCCCAGAAATGTTACGTTCATGAATTCAAATGGCGGGGAAATAAATTTAATGGAATGTATAATCGGCAAGATGTGGTTTAGGTGAGAGGGTCGTGAATGCTCTGATTTTTTTGTGCTTATTGCTGACCTTTATAGTCCTTTTGTTATCATAATTGTTGATAAAATATAATTTCTGAGAATTAAATTGTAATGTACTGAAAGTCTACAATTCCATCTATTTTAAGTTAGTTTTCTATGAATCTAAACTATCTTAAAGTTACATTATGCTATTGCCCAATAGGTGCTCAATTGAGTTTAACTTAAATAATTTATACTTCATTTGGTTTCTATTTTATATTTGTGTTCAATTGTAACTTTTACTATTAGATGGCCATACCTGTTCGATTTTTGTATTTATTGTATTTATAACAACGAACAACATCTTCAGGAGAATTGATTAACTGTAATGGACTATTTAGTTTAGTTTAGTTTTAACATATGATTCTAGACTAAATGTGTACTATGATTTTGCGTGAACCAGAGCGAACACACAGTAGTATGAAGTTTCGCTGTCTTTCTGTCCATAAAAAAATTGCCATGAAAAATCCAAGCTCTGTAAAAAATAGTTACAAGGTTAAGCGCATGGTCTACAATAGTAGTCCAAGTGTCTACCTATACTGTGGAATAACTGTTCTAGCTGGTAGTTAACGGAAGGTATAATTAACAGCTATAGAAAAGCACGTTGGCACAGAATTGCAGTCCAAATATAGGTAATCTAGACCACGCCCCTAATGTACCGTAAAACATCATTATCGCTTTAACTTTCATTTCAGTGTTAGAGATTTGAAATTGTGTATTGAGTTCGTATTCGTATATATGCAGAAAAATGTCTTGTGTTGGCTAATATCTAGAGAATGTATGGTCCAGTCAAATTAGAAGAAATATAAATTTCAGCAGAAAAAATTAGGGAAGTACCGAAATTTGAGAAGTATCGGGGATGCTAAACACCGTGTGTTTTCTCTTTCTATGTGGCATCTTTATTATTTATTTTATATATGAATATAGACAGCATAAAATAATTTTTCTTTATTTGTAACCAGGCACCTGACCCACGCAGTATCTAACCTACTTACTTACAAAAGACAGACAATGCAAATTTGATTCATACATTTTATTTTTAGAACATAATGAAAATTTTTTGTAATTCAATTTTATATTTACACCCATGCAATAATTTGAACAAAAGTTACTATACTAAACTCTATATATTGATTTAAACGCTATTTCAATGAAAATTATTAATTAATGGAGGACAAGACTTTGTAAAAAAAAGATAAATCTAAGACTCTCTCAAAGACTATAAATTAATTCAATAACGAAACCAAAGATGCCTGAACCAATAACACAAATGAACGCAACACTTCGAAAAACATATCTACTTCTTTATCAAGCATAATAAAATAGTCACTTAAATTTGAAAATTTAATTGACAATGAGTTTGGTATCTATTGACAACTGCAAACAATGTATAAGGTGTCTCAAAAGAAAGTTTATATTTGATGTATCGTTATACAAGAAAGGTTGACGTCTGCCGATGAAATCCTTACTAATTAATTAAAACACCCAGTTCAAGAATTTACTTCTTAAAAATAATGTCACCTAAATGTAAACTATCACGCTCACGGCACTTATTTAAACGAGCAGCTAAATTTCTCATGACGGCTCTGCACGCAGGCTCTGGAACGGCTGCCATCGTAACGGATGTTTTCTCTCAACTGTGCCAGTAAAGCTGGATTAGTGATGTACACTTTGCACTTGAGACATCCCCATAAGAAAAAATCCATAGGGCTCAAATCAGGACTGCTTGGGGGCCAATTGGTTCACCTCTCCTAGAGATTACTTTGCAATGGAAAATTTCACGAACTGGTGGCTGTGACGCATTGGACGTGCACGATATGGCTTCGTCCTGATGAAACTACGTTCTTTGGTTATATCCAAGAATGTTTTGCAGTTCAAGTACCAAGAAGTCATCTAACATCTCCACATAACGTTCTGAATTCACCGTAACTGCGCGTCCTCTCTCATCTTCGAAATTTATGGGCCCATGATTCCTCCCGCCGGCATTGCAGCCCATACAGTCACTATAGGCGAATGCAGCGGTTTCTGATGCTTGCGTTTCGGACTCATTGCACTCCTGCAACGGCAATTCTGCCTGTTCACTAGCCCATTAAGAGGAAAACGAGCCTCATCCGAAAACAAGATATTGTTAAATGTTGAAAAGCGCTCAGTTACCTGGTTAGCGAATTGAAGCCTAAGACCGGCATCTTGAGGCTTTAATTCTTGCACCAATTAAATTTTGTAAGGATCCAATTTGAGATTTTTGCGCAAAATGCGGTGTAGTGATGCTCTATGTACACTTAAAACACTTACGCGCTTACAAATGGAAAGGTTCGGATCGTCACAAACAGACTGACCTACACTTTACACGAATTCGTTTATTCTTTCGTTCTTGCTGACATTGGTCGTCCGGATTTCGGTTTGTCCAATGTTGTATCAGTTTCCATAAAAATTACTACCCATTTTTGAATGACGGGACTACTTGGCGCATCCTTTACGTTACACAAACCACGATAACTGCGAAATTTTCTCCATGCCCTAGTCGCAGAATCATCGTCTTTGTAATATTTTCGCACACAAAACGCACAACCCGCTCCCGAGAAAAGCTCCATAGCTATCGAATTACTACAAGCCATGAAATTGATTGACATATCCCCCAAGCCCCTCACATTTGTTGCAATTGCGCATTAAGCTAATCAAATACAAATTTCCTATTTAGACACCTTGTACTACATAAGAAGTTGATACGTTTAATTTTAAGTTAACCTGTAGCTTTTTTCAATTATTAAATTCTGTTTAAACAATTCATTTTTACGATGCGTGAATAAGAAAACTACTATTATTTTTTGTAATATACTAAAAGAAAACTTCACATGTGTTGACAATAGAAACAACACCATTGCTTTTTTTTACTTCTATTTTGTGGTTGACGGTTAGAGATACGAAATTCCATTGAATCGTGTGACTTCCAGTGCTATGGTCAATAAGCCATTCACAGTATAATTTTCCGAATCTAAGGGAGTTCTACCTTCGTTAGGCATATCAACGTTCCAAACATCAAATTAGTACGGCGCCTATGATTTTATTTACTTATCCGAGAAGAACGCATAGTTTTTGATTTGTTTTCGCCTGAACGATTTATCAATCACGACCTGGTTGGGAAGCCCGTCCTTTAGATTAATGAATGAAGACATTTTAGTATTTACAACTGCATCACAACATTTTCATAGATAAACTTAATTCGTGTTTTAAAACATGATTACAAATAACGAAACCAGTTCTTAAAGTTTATTTTTGAGTGAGAGAATATTCTGTTTTGTGCAGTCAACGATAAAATTACAAAAGACTTAATTTATAAAAATATTTGTTATTAGCTTTCGCTCCTTTTATATCATTGCCTAATTATTTGAAGTATTTGGGGTACTCAAGATATTACTGCAAAGAGCAGAATGCCGTAAGTATATACTTAAAATTTGATTGTCTACGAAAATAACAATATTAAATTACTAAATATGTCTTCAGCTTTAGCCTAAATATACTCACCTAAATTCATATTGCCATTATTATCATCATCAACATCATTTTTGTAATATTTTCATAATTACCCTTGAAAGTGGTAGTTTGATTTTCATGTAAAAAAGTTTCTAGCATATTTTCTGACAAAATAATTTACACATTATAAATTGCAATTAATTTAAATAAAAAATTTTAAATCGTAACTGTCTGTATAAATATAACCCTAATTTAATTGCAATTAAATATAAAAATGGAAAGATTTAAACCTACAAGCATCTATATTTACAGAATAGTAAAAAAACAGCTAATTAATGTAAAGCTAAACACAATTATCAAAAAGTTTTGATAGCATCTGATAAAAATCATAAAGCTTCACCAATTTAAGTGGCAATTTGACTAAACAAACATGGGAAGCTATTTAGGTCTCAAATGCCGGTGTTAATTATTTTCTGATATATCATAGCTGACATAAAATAAATGCTTGTTTGAGTTTTCCTTTAAGTATTAAAGTCAGAATATATTTCCAAATTTAAGTGATCCTTGTATCAAAATTTGTTTGTTCATACTTCTCTTATCCAGCTTGATAACATTAACTACAAACGTTACACATTACATTAACAAGTACACTCGCTGCATACAAAGCTTTTGCAAATTTCAATTTTAACAGAGATGTACCCCAAAAGCAATTTGTACTAAAGTACAGAAAAAATGATTAATGTAATAACGATTTAAAATTGTTTTGGAAAGAATTAGATCAAATTAAGAAGATGTGTAAACTTTGCAAAGAAAAATTGAATAAATGTTTGTATTACCAAGGAAAGTCGTAGTATTTTTGAGATTGAAATGTTCGTTTTATGCCAGTGCTTAAACAAATCTTTGCATATTGAGTAAACCAATTTAAACTCTTCAATATGCAAAAATTGTAAATATTTTACTTTAGTCGTAAACATATAAAAATTATATTTTTAGCATTACATGTAACTATGTTTCCTGCCGCTCTGGTTGTCTGTATCTATGCCTTTGCCTAATGAAATGAATAAAGATATTAAATTTTAAATGTTCTCCTTTTCTCCTTCTCATCTTCACAACAACAACAAAAATATATATATAAGTTAAATAAATGTCATCGCATAATGCTTTGTTTTCAAACGTCGAGATCCAGGCAAAACGCTCCTTACAAAGAACACGAAAATTGGTACAAATATAGCAAATACAATTTAAGTGAATGTCACCAAGTGGATAAAATGTTACAAGAGATAGCTGTGTGATATTGTGAAAATGGAACGCAAATTTGACATGCGCTTGCCTTTAAAACCTTCCAGTGGCAGACGCATTAAAAAGGAAACTACAGCATCTAGAATAAAAGGTAGTAGTGGTAGGAACATGATAAGGTTTAACGCGGTTATTCCCAAGGAGATAAAAGTTTCAATTACAAAAGGTAAAAGTTTAAGCCTTTTCGATACGATAAAGTCCGCATTATCGGTTTCTCGTTCAGAAATTCGTTCTGAAGGTGCAAGAAACGAAGCTGTCAAGCTATACACACTTTATATATATATATATATATATATATATATATATATATATATATATATATATA
>JAHWXV010040819.1:0-13982 GCA_024586415.1 Phrixothrix hirtus
CAAATTCGCTTAATTGACGGTAATATTATCGTTGCCGTACTCTAGGCATGATCAAACAAACAAGACACGTTAAAAAAGAACAACAAACAAAATAATGTTAACTAACTATGAAAAGACCAACAAATCGTACGAAAAACACATACCGAAAAAGTTAGCAAAAAATTATAACAACTGTCAAATGTGACGTTATCACATTACCACTTGATCTCAAAAATTAATCAAGTGTTAGTTTGTCAGCCCAACAGATATAGCAACTTGGATTAAGAAATTCCTACTCCTTCTTGGTGTTTCAATTTCTATGTCACTGAGTATAAAATAATCCATTTGAAATGGTACTGTTTAATCTACTTTTCTACATAGTTACCAATATTTTCTAAACACCTATCCTAACGGGAAATATGTATAACAATTCGGCCCCGAAAGTATTTCCACTTAGTGGTTTGATAGCATTCCTCAGTACGTTATGTTCTTCGTCACAATCTGTGTAGTGCGAGGTTTGAATTTGCTCACAACATTGATTCCGTGCATTTTGATGTCTCACTTCTTTTCGCACTATTCAAATTTGTGCGTTAGTCTTGAAACTGAGAACACTGCATTGAGACCTGTTCTCATGAAATTGCTTTTTCTTTATTAATTTCAACATTCTCTTTGTGAATTTCCGCAGGGAACTAATTTTTCCTAAACAAAAATAAGATGTTTCATTTTAAATGTAAGACTCGTAGATGTAATGTTTGTAAACAAATGAAACGCTGTTTCTATACCAACAACCATGTCCTATAATGTGGCCTATAATATATGGACAACTATACTAGAGAGCGAGCAAATATTACATTACTTTGTTTAGGCATATATTTGTTGGTTGTTGTAGTGACTGACTGGAAATCCGTCAGTCGCCAAAATTGTAAATAGCCAGTATCAGTTTAATGCCAAAATCACAATGGTAAATTTGTAAATTATATAATTTCATTTTTTTAATAATTATCAATATTCGAAAATCCCAGATTACGTTTTATAAAACATAGCATTTTTCTTAAAAATATTGATTCAGCTATACCCGTGTGAAGGCTAACAAGCCGAAAAATAAACATTAACCCCTCTTGTCTTTCCTCTTCAATTTCAATGAGAAATATTTCGTTTACGGATAGTAGAGTTCTAACAGCGGCAGAGTTAAGCTGCGTTCCCGTAATGCGTGCCCAGGCAATATTCTAGGAATAAAATGAAAGAGTTACCCGTACGATATTTTACGGGATCGAATTGATAGCAATTTGATCTATTTTCGCCCAGAGCGAATTCGTAATAAAAAGGGGTAATTTCAATTCCTTGGAGATTTGGAACCAAAGAATTTAAATACAACAAGGTTGTATGTTACTTACGATAAAGAGAATATCCGAGGCGCACGTTCGTTATCTTCAATTCTTTCGGGAAGTCTACGATCTTCAGATCACCAAGTAAGTGGTTTATCCGTTATTTAAACTCCATAGATCTACATCCTCGTTAAATAAACTCTGCTGGGTCGAACTAGTCGATCACTTACAAATTCAAGACGAGGTCGTTAAAATCATAAATAAAAGACTAACGTTTTTTTAAAATTTTAATTGTTCAAACTATTTAGATCATTAGTGCAAATATCTTTTGTTCATTTTAGGATAGTTTGGTTATTAACAACGCAAGGGCCGCTTGATTTAGATATAGAAAATTATTGTTTCCATTATTCCCTTCTGGGCAGATATGTAAATCTTTAATTGTAATTCACATTCTTTACTTATCATTATATTCGATCTTTAAGTACAGATACTATTTTATTATATTTGTAAACCTGCAGTTATAATAACCCATACTTTCTTTCAGGAAATAGTTAATTTTTAAGTGAATAACCAGTTTAGGTAGTCGTCGGAATTTTACCTGACCAAAGGAGAACCTAACGGCGTGCATAAAAAAAGCTACCTGACTGTAAGTACGTATTGATACAATCCTCGATCTAAGGTTTAGAGATCGGTTCCTTTGTTTCGCCGACCTCTATGATAACAGAATTTTGGACTACTATCTTCCCGTTATTACTGTTAAAAACAAAGTGGCGCCCTTATTTATGCCTATCTCCCTAATTTTTGAACACTTACTTATATTCCCTGAATGCTAGCTTAATTTAATTCATCCCAGTCTTAGAACCACTCCCAATCTTCACTGTGGTGACCGAATCAAACCAGCAAATTCAGGGGAATTACTAATTTTACTAACCACAGGGACATACTGCCCTGTCAGTTTCGTTATAAGATGCCTTGAGCGTCCTAATTCAACATCATAGGCAATTATACTAACCACTAAACCAAGACAATGATCAGTAGGTATGACATGGTATTCAATGCTAATTTTGAGATTTCTAAATTAGACCGTTAAAACGTTTAACACATCTTAGTTTAATGCAATAGCTTCTGCATTAGTTGTTCAGAGTTACTGCGATGAATTCTAAACATTTTCTGAATCTATAGATTATGGTTTCTTTCAAATGTTTGAACCAATGGTTTTTTATTTTTATCAACGAATAAAGAAGACTAAGGAAGCGCCCTAAACACGTAAAGTTGTCCAAGTCCTCTGACCAGGATGGCGGCATTAGCATGTTACGCGGATGTATTAGAAACGTCAAATTTTTGTTTACTATTCTATTATTGACGTACGTAGTTAAAATTAATAACAAATCATGGCAAATTAAAGTATGTACGCATATGAACTCATAAACGGACATTACGCGGTACAGAAATTTTGACTTTCAATAATTTTTATTTTAAATATAATCAATTGAACGTGCATCAATATGCAAATAAATCCAAAACACTTTTAATTCTGAAATATAAGCAAAAATTGACGAAATCATTTGGCAACCTACAATGACCACAATCCCGGTGATTTTTTATAACTTGTATTGGTGCAACTGTAAGCGGCACATCCACCCATGACTTTCATTTAATTATAAACAAATATCCTCAAAATTACAGACACAGTTAATAAAAATTTCTACAACTTGACACTTTATTTGTCCTCTGACCATAACAGCGTCTTTCATAGAGAGTAATTGACAACTGGACACATACGCATACTGTAAGTTTGATAGCTAGACGCGCTTCCTTAGTATCCTTTATTCGTTCTTTATTCATTATACGGGTTATTCTACAGCAATATCTTTATAATTTTCAACAATGTTTACTTACACTTGTATGCATTTACGTTCTAAACGAAGTGAGGTTGAAGAAATATGGAAAGCTAATTTTAATGGACATTTCACTGTCTGCATAACTGTGCTATCAAAGAATAAAAAGGCAATAACACATACCTTTTACACGATTATTTCATCGGTAGCCCGTACGCATGTTCCTGCGAAGTTGTCAACACTTTTTAAAGTTAAAGAATTAACTATTTTGAGTACTTTACCCAATCCAAGTTTTACGTTTTATGTTTCATGAAAAATATAATAAATGAAATCTTTTAACGAGAAATTTTAACCTATGAAAGGGTATGAACGAAGTTGGATATTTTGTTTATCCTTAGATTATTGAAATTATCTTGTGACACAAATCATGATCATCTATTACTATTCCTATTACTGCAACCTTAAAGCTCGTTCAGACGGTACGTACATTTATTGAATCGGAGTTTTTATTGTATACGAGCATTCACAACTTTATTTCCGTATACGGATAAATTTCCAAATTCAAATTTGTTTTAAACACCAAATATTTTATTGTGCTATTAACGCGATTGATGACAATGTTATGCTTGTAACGTATTGGTATTTTTATGGACATAAACGAAAAAGAAAAACGAAAGCTACCGAGATTCACTTTAGGAACCTTTCAAACCCTCACTTGTCAATTAAGAAATTACGCAATAAAGTTTTTTAATTACTGTAGAATGGCCATTGCGCTATTTGCTGATTTGTTGAACAGAATTATAAAAAACAAACTATAAGTAAAGAGAACCTACTTTCTTGAATGGCATTCAATTACTGCTGAACGGCGTGATCTTGCAGCCTCGGGAATCCAATCGGTGTGCTCAGACGGCAGCGGCAAATTCGAATTACAAAATCAATCGTATACAATTTAAATCTATGAGCCAATGTCTCATTCGGATTAAGTGTTGTTTCGTAAACTGGTCCGAATACGTAACGTGTGAACGAGCTCTTATTGGTTGCTTCCGTATGATAGTATGATAGTTTTGGTTAAGGAAATTAACCATAATCCTTCCGGTTGTTTAACATACACCGAAATTTCCTGTGCAATGAAGGTCTTCCATTTGAAGAACCATGCACTTTTACTCTCTAATTGTATCGTAATGTTTTTGCATTTTTCTACATCCATTTTTATCTCTTGCGGAAATCTTTTTATCAAACGTGCCGACTCTGTGCTAATTCGATATAAAATAAAATGTCTTAGATTCGCTATCTCGAAACTCTTTTTGCAACGCGTCCAATGTTCAGTTTCGTCTAAAGACACTTTCTTTTTGCATGCTATTTGAAAATTGGTATATCTTGCAAAACCTTCACATTTTTTAAAGGTTTTTATAAAATTTAGATGTGGTTTTGGATGCCCACTTGTGATGTAGTTTCCACCATTTAGATTATACGATTTTTTTGCAGTTATTTAACTAAACGACAACTGTTTTTATCAAAATTCTATATTCTATCTCGAAAAGAAAGTCATTTATTGCCTATGCCTATTTCTCCAGCTATCATATGATACAATAGGCAAACTAAAATTGTAGTGATATTTGTAAGATACAAATGGTCACATGGGTTTTTCTATTAACTGTAGTAGTAAACCATAAATGCTACTGAAAGCGAAAGGATTGGCATTGATTGAATATTAAGTTGCTTGACAGCTTCCTGTCAGAATATTTAGAACTTCGGCTTTAGTATGCAAGAGATAATGTTTTGTTTTTTATTGTTTTTTTTTAAATTACATTGACACTATCGAAGTTCCATAGAATATCCATCACATAGTCAACAAATACGTGACCGTATAGGGTAGTAATTTCGGATAATGGTAGCTCGTACGAAATTAGTAGTATTTTAACTGACGAGCTAATAAATCAAATGGATAGAACGCTGAATTTATGCTAAAAACGTTGTAGCTAGCAACTTATATGCAGATTCTTAATATTCTTATGCGTGATGAACCTCTTGCGTATATGATTATCATACACGATACTTCCAAAAAATCAAGGAGTTTCGGGTATTTATAAACGACAAATGACGAACGAATATTATTCAGGATAAAGGTGCAAACAAGGAAATGGTCACCTATTTCTTTAATATTTACATAATATTTTCATGAGGATTGTAACGGTGTAACAGGTGCCTACCCATAGGAATTCCACTTCTCCAAATATTTATTGAATTATGTAATGGCTACAAAGGCTGTAAAGGCATTAAATATCTTACATAAAGCTAGAGTCTCAACAGTTAAGCGATTTTTACTCGTTTTTGAGGACCAATAATAAGTAACGAACAGGAAGACACGTAAATGTCCCCACCACTTGATATCAGAAAATGCTTGAAAAGGTGTCTTTCTTCCTGCTCTACTTATAAGAGTGCTTAAAATATGAACAAATGCATTAAAGATTGTAAGCGCGTCTAAAATTTCTACAACGTATAACTTTAATTTTGTAACACTCTGTATATAAAGGAATCAAGAACATAATCAAATGTGTAAAATACCCTTATTCATTTTATATTGGACTTTGCAAATAAGAATTTTGCAGGTTATTGCAAACCTCGTTTGTAATAAGGAACATTTGAAAACCCATGGTTTACGAGTTTAAAAACAATTTACAACTTCAGCTTCTCACGACACCATGTTTGTTTCTATAAATAACTGGAAACTACCAAATCCCCCCTTTCCCGACAGTTTCAAGGCAAAGGAATACAGCATTAATTTTAATTGAGATCAGAGCTCTCAAGTGTACACACGCATTAGCGCGGCGTAACATCGTTAGGCATTGCCGTTTCTGAATTCAAGAATACCAATTAGTTACCCGTATCAATTACCGATAGTCTGATTCGTAGAGAATCAGGCTAATTGGCGCTTCTTGCGAATCAAATAGGATTTGGGTCAAATTTTCGTAATACTCGTCCAAACAGCCCAAAGGGGTCATTGGCAGTTTGGAAAGTACTCCAGGTGCATTATAATAGGAAACTAAGGCAGCCATCGACTCCCGCTATTAATGTCACGAATCACAAGCACTCACAAGTAAGTGGCAATTTTTCTGTTATTAAGGCCTTTTCCACTTGACAAACCAACAAGTTCACTCTGAGGAATCCAACCCTCAATCCTGATATTTTTTGATAACGTAATAACCATTCGCTGGGGAAGTTACTACCGTTAAGTCTCAGTTAGACATTTTGCTGTGTAATTATATAAACTCCTTCAAATTTAAAGTAAGAATAAACAGCTAGTATAATTAATTATTGCTATTTTGGACCACCTTTAATTCAATGGGTCAATATGTTGTTAATAGTTAAGTAGATGTTACATAAGTAATTTGGTGATCCCTTCATTTTCTCTTTTGTTTATAATCAATTTGTTAGTTAGTAATTAATTGTTTATCTAAATGTGTTTTAATTGCATGTACAAGACATATTGTTTTATTATAACCGTTTAGTTAAAACCGGATTCTTTGATTATTTCAAAATTTTTCATGCGTTATAATAATAACTTTCTTGCAGGAAAATAATAGATTTAAGTATTTAAGGAACACTCATACGTTGTAAGTCTAACACTGCGATTTTAGGAAGGCTTCTCCAGTGGCGTACGAGAAACCAAGTACCTTGTAAATATTCCAAGTACAAACATCCCATTTACGGCTGGAGTCAAAAGTCCTTGTCATTTAGTCTCCAGTAATTTAAACATCCACTTTTGACAAACAGATAAAGTGGCGCCCAAAATCACGACCTTTATCCAATTTTGACTCTTCAAAGCAGTCATGAATTTTTAGCTCAATTCTTACGAACAAAAACTGTAGAACCCCCCCCCCCTCTCCCGCACTACACTGTTGCCATCGGAGCCACAAGATGATTCAGTACCAAAAACGGCATTACCCTCAACCATCAGAGGCCACAGACACTTTTCATCCCGTTATAAGGTTAGGCATGTAATTTTGAAAGAAATGAAAGTACTTTCTTTACACACTTTCATCTTTTGTTATAACTGGTAGTAACTACTCTACTTTGTAGATCATTTCCATTATAATTTAGTACTTCGTATCGATTCATAAAACTAATAGATTTATTTTTCTGTATAAGTAAGCTTTACCTAAGGGGTTGTCTGGAAAGTAAGGCATTGCTTTTATTTTAATAAAGAGTAAGCGAAGCCATTGCATAGATCATACAAAATTAATCCCAGGAATTCTTCACATAGGTGGCTATAAAAACAGTATACATGTATTTTCTGGTATTTTGTTCTTTAAACATGAAATGTGTACAACGTGAAGCGTTTACAAAATGTGTTTTTCTATTTTGTAAAAATCAAACTAAGTTTAATAGAAGACTAGAGCGTAAACATTTTTAAAAAAAGGAAAACAGCGAGATGTGATTAATAGGATATTAAAGCGGTTTGAAGAAAGGGCAGAAAAAAGTTACCAGAAAATAGCGAGTCGTCCAGTCAAGATATTGTCGTTGCTAAATCAGAATAGAATCAAACGAGCGATGTTTTAAAAATGAACCATTATTAAGTGTTTATAAAGATTTAAGTCCTGGTATTATCAGTTGTACACTTACTGACGTTAAAGCACTTAAGCTGACAATCAAAGCAAGAGGAACATTGCACTGAAATACAAAAATGATCAAGAAAGCGGGACTAAAAGTGGCCTAAGAGAAATTTATAAAAGGTGCATTAGAAAAATTCTGATCATTGACGATGAGATATACATTGCATCTGGCAGGCTATGGATGGATACGGGAATGTATCTGGCCCATACATTTCAAAGAGCTATTTTAACGGAAATATTTATTTTCGCGAATGTATTAAAGCACAATTAGCACGCTTTATTAAATAGGCGTTACAATACAAGTGATGTTTTGTTTTGGCCAAGATATGGCCACTAGGTGACCAAAGTTAGTGACTACTTGAGAAGTGAAAAGATCAGCTTTATCGAAAAAAAAGACAACGCTTCAAATATATTGCAAGCGCGTGGAATCGAAAAGTTTTGGGCATTGTGTAAGAAACGATATCAATCTCGTAAAATTGCACCAAAGAATGAGCTAGGATTTAAACAAGTATGGGCAAATATTAGTAAAAATGTAGCAAGAACTGGAAAATTGTTAAGGATATCCCTGGAAAATGGTCATTAACATAAGGTATAAAAGAAGTAATGAATTAATATACGAAGATTTTATATTACTTACTCTGTAACGCTATACTGCTCTACATAATGCTAAAGCTTGTTGCAATAAAATAAATCAAATTTAAGTGTGATGCCTTACTTTCCGTGCTTTCGTATTAAATTAAAAACGCATTACTTAAATTGAAATCTGGCCATAATATGGGACAACAGGTAACTGATGACTGTATAAAACGTCCATAAAGCTTTATATAGAAAAATGCAACGTAATTTTGAAGGAGCTTGATTAAACTACATGTCTATAGCAGATCAAGTGACAGAAATAATGTCGCTGAGAAGAAATATAAATAGAATACTATAGCGTGTATTCTTCGTTACGTATACCAGCAAGCTACACTTTCTAACTCATATTATGTTCACAACATTTACTGACATTTTGGGCCATGTATTGAAAAGATAGTTTTGATGTAGTAGAAAATAGGTTTAGCGTTAAAGGTACTTTTGACAAAGTTATCTGAGTGAAAAGTGTAGAAAAATTTTAGATAATATGTAACGTTACATCGTTACATTTATATTTGTATATACATTAGTAATTTAATTGCTTCCAGTTTATTTAATTTAACAATGAAATTTCATCATGTATTCATTTATATTTGGTTATAATATTTTTCAGAAAAGTGTAAGCATTTATTTTCAAGAATAACAGTGGCAACGTTGTGAATTTATCAACATATTTGGCTAATACAAATGTCATTCTTTTGTAGAGATTTGAGAACGATTTCGAGGCTTCGTCTTTTTCCGGAGTTTGCAATAAACGTTTTGTATTTAATAGTTTGTTTAAAATAATGTCTAATAATATAAATTTGAAGTAAAAATATTATGTAAAAATGAAATTACTTAGTATAATGTATAATCGTTTCCATTAAAAAAGAAAATAATTATACAAATTTAAGAAGATTTTTCAAGATTCAATAATAATACAATATGATTGCAAACATTCGAAATTCACCATTTTTCTTTGATAATTATAACTTGGTTAATTCTTCTTTATTCTTTTAGTTTGATTTAAATCAGGAATAATTGCCTTATTTCAAAGAAGCAATTACAACCTCCATATGCAAGGGTGCATTAAATGATTTAAATCGATATCGGTTCTAATGCACGTGGTGAAAGTTAAAGCTAGCTATTATCTCGTTACATCATATAATTATAATTAACAAGGGTAAATTATTTTACTTCTTAAGCTTGTTATTATAGTTTAATTAAATTTGTAATCACAAAAATGTGGAGGAACATTCGACCTTGTTCTTTGAAATAAGAAGTTAGATTAATTCGTGTTAATAGTAAATTTAAATTTATAAAAGGAATACTAATTTGTATTACCAAATTACATTATTTCATAATGATCAATTAATTAAATACATTTATTTTATTGTGTTTTTGGTATAAACAATTTGTAACTTCAAAAATAATAGAGTTCCTTGTATATTTTACCTAACTTAATTTTCAGTTTCTTAATTAACACATTACTTCGTATGTGTATTTTACAGCACTCTGCGTCTGGCCTTCCTTGTTCGAACAACGAAGTGTGAATCAAATTCCAAGTGCAGTCCAAATGGATAAAAGATAGTAAAGTTACAAGGAAATCAATAGATTGTAGCTCTGACTAAGTATTTATTTGCATTCTTTATTTCATTTCAAATAAAATGTTGTTATGAAACAAGATTCATTTTATTTTCCTAAACTTGTTATTAATTTATATGTTTCTTTAAATAATTGTTTGTTATTAATCAAATTCTAATTACAATCTGATTGTTTTCTTTCCAGTGTGAATATTTGTATTATCCCCAGAAACAAATGGTATCCAACTGGCGCCCTTAAGTTATAAACTGTTGAATACTATTTAAGTGCAGATCTAACGCGCCCTCTTGTAGAGTCTCAGAGCTAGCTAAAGTAACTAACATTGCGTTATAAAGACGGCGTAGTAGGCTATAAATGTTGTGTTTATTAGTAAGCAATTGAATAAAATAATTGTTTAGACTTTTAACAGCTGTGCGGTAAATAATTAGTTTCAGGGTGGAATAAATGTAATTTATCCTGATGTTTATATCGCCCGACAGATTTCAAGTAGTTTAAACGTTATTCCCATATTGAAACTATTGCCGATGCTTGTATTTTCTGGCTTTAGTCGACTTATGTGAAAAATCTGGGACTGATATTGTCCCATTTTAAAAAATTTCTCATAATTCAGCATTGTAGGCAATAATTTTAAGAGATGACAAAATGGTGACAGCTATAAGATGTTTTCCGAAATTTAATCTAACAGCGTTACGACTTCAACCACCATTTGACGCCATGGGATGAAAATATCAAATTCATTAAACTCCCAATTAGTTGAAAATCGGTACTGTGTAGAGCAAAGATATAACCAATCAAATACAATAGTGCATCATCATTTGTTCGTTCTTGTTTGACATCTATGGAGACATGCCACCAGTCAAATAGCCTTTACTGTATATGTCATTGAGACTGTTGTCATCAGTGGTATTTAGTTAATGTTAGTGTCATTTATACCAATATAATTGAACGGATGCACATGTGCATATAATTTAGAAACATCCTAGTGGAGTTACTTTTTTAGTTTTAAATATTGATTTAGATATTAAAAGCAGTTTTTGAGAGATATAGTCAGCTTGATAGACTAAAATTAACTCCGCGCTTTTTATACTTTTGCTTGTAGTGATATTGTTACCTCAAATTATTTACTTAATTTATTTTAGTTTTTCTTATGTACTGTATGTACTAAAATAAATTTATTTTAATGTGTATAACATTTGTTTACTAGAAATTTCATTTCCGTCAAGAACCTATGAGTATTTCTACGATCACCCGAATTAGTAATAAGTAGTTGTGGATAACCCAGAAATCTACTTACTTATGAAAACAACTGTGACAGTTTATGCATAAGCCAGGCAAGTGTATGTAAGGTGCCCTAGGTTAGTGATTTTTTCTCTTCATTAAACGGAAGCTCGTTTCATCTCCTTTATCTTCCTGCCTTCTTCTCTAGACGTTAAGTGAATGTCAGAGCTAATGTCATCCCTAGATTCAGCCCTTTAGCTTAATTAGTTTCTGCAAGTATTGATCACGTATCTTTTTGGTTAACCCGTTTCCTCCTGTGCCGATCTGGCGGCCTTGCAGTGACAAATACGCCGGCTTTGTTGTAATTTGGGTACTGCCATTCGTTTAAAGTGTGATAGTTAAAATTTATATTACAAGAATGGTTAAGGGTAAAACACCCTGTATAAACAATGTAACGACACAATTTCGTAAATTTGACGTATTATGAATTGATAAATTATTGATATGTAACTTCTAGGTGTCGTCTTAATATTACAACAGTTTTTTTCTGATACTTCGCTTTTGGGCTTATGGAAGTTTAGTTACTTTAATTTCTGTAGAAAAACTCTAACTTTAAATGTCTAATTAAATTACTTTATGGGATTCTGTAAAGTTTGAGTTGTTCGTTAAAATGTGCTACTATGCAGTGTTGTTTTTGCCAAATTAATATATACGAAAACTGTCTAGGGCAAAAACTGGAAAAAGCGGAATCCTGCTTATTCTGGAAAATATGTACAGTTCCGTGAAAATTATAGGGAAAATACATATACTAAGCCGGAAACTGCTTAACGCGAATAGGAAAAGGAAATATAGGTCCGATAGAATAAATTTAACCTGAAAAATACGTTGCTCTAGTGCATATACCTGCATACGTAATGTAAATAATATCTATGCTTTTAACATGCATAAATTTGTATGTATTTCTTAGAAGGAATTCAAATTATATTTGTGTATTAAATTTAACCATGGGATCTTTTAATGTTATTAACAAACTCTAAACGGGACTTGCTCATACTATTTTGCTAAAACGCAGAATGAAAAATTCTTGAAATGACTCACATAAAATTTTAACCGTAGTATGTGCGTATATTGTGCAATTTATTGAAGCGATTACAAGTATTCTTGTTGAGTCACGTTCGCGAATAAAAAAATTGTTTTAATTTTTTAAATCATATTAAGATTGTTATTTTTAACTAGATTTTACTTTTTTTTAATAAAAATGAATCGCATATATAACACTCTTACACTTAAAAAAAATTAACCTAATAAAAGCCCACGCAACTGAAGGTTTAAGCGCTAAGCAACTCACTGTTAAATTTAACTGCGGAAAATCACAAGTGTATGATTCTCCAAATGTGGAATGCAAAGCTTTAGAAATTGTCCATATATGTATATGTGAAATAAAACATATAAAATATAATATGATAAAAGCTAATTAATAAATTCCTTATGCAAACCAAAATATTTATTTAGCGTCACTTATATGTATGTACTTAAAAAACTGTAAATATGTTTAAAATGGAAGCCTTTATATAACGGAAAAATTTCATTGTCCCTTGGGATTCCGGTTTAGACAGTTCTCACTGTCTGCATTCCATGTGCAAGGTGATAAATAATCCTTATTTCAAGTTTATTTTGTAATCTTAGAATGTTAATACGTTTTGGAAGAAGGTTCTACGAGTAACTTTAAACAAGTTATGTCGATTAGCTATGTGTTTTTAGAACCGCTGCTTTCTTTAAGCTGCGTATAACTATTACTTGGTTTTCTAATGAACATAAATGCTAATGTAATTTTGAATTGTATTAGCTGACCAAGCGGGATTGCATCTTCTACAGAATTAAAGGAGTCGTTTTGAGTGAGACTTCGAGATGATACTCTTTTAGTCAATAATCTTTGGAACGGAGCTACTACAAGTAAGGCTGTAAATTTTTGTGGGTTACGTTATCGCGTGATGTGATCAATCACTTCTAGGGCATTATCACAGTGTTTTACACAAATCCCGGTAGAATATTCTGACTGATAACCGCCAAGGTTCGTAAGTTTTTGCTTCTTACGTATTGAGGAGAATTTGAATATTAATAGATAATTTCGCGATCTACCTAATTAGCCTGCTGGTTTAGCTAAAAACTATTTTACCTATACAACTGTAATCTATCAAAATTGAGTATTGAACGTTAATCGCTGTTCTTATGTCGACTCGAAGATGCCATGTTGAATTATGTGGTAACATATTACTCCAGACATACGTCTTTGTAATACTTCAATATTTTTGCATCCTTTTTAATCTTGTTAAATAGTAACAAATAATATTTATCTGTCTAAGTTAAATGTACAGATAACATTATATGAAGTAATACTGTCTGTTTCGTTGAAAAATGAAATAATCGTGCTTTATATCGAACAGTAGGTATTAAAATCCTAATTAATGAAGAATCTTATCACAGCTATTTTTGACGTTTATACGGGGACATTTCTTGAGAAAAATAACTGTTTAGCTGACTTTCAGTCAATTTCATTGAGGTAGATTTGAACCGTCGCACCAATAGTATTGCGTCACGGTTGGAAAAATTATTGGAATTTAAAATTAATAGCTTTCCTCAGTGTACAATATTTACTTAGGCGTCGTTCCTACTGAATTTTTAATTTTATTTAGTGTACGAGATACATATTGCTGTGTCCAATTTTATCAATTAACGGCGATTTGCGTAAATTATAATATACCTGAGCGATCGCTTAACTAAAATACAAAATTATA
>JAHWXV010040822.1:0-10677 GCA_024586415.1 Phrixothrix hirtus
ATTTCCGGAGTTAAGCAGCCTTTCGCCTGTCCAGTAACTTGGATGGGTGACCGTTACAATTATTGTTTCCAAAATAAACGTAGGCGATAATCTAATAATTGGTGGACAGTATTGGCATATTTGGCATATGTGCGTAAGAGAAAGTCGTGTGTTGTTTCACACCAGATTTTTTGATATTGTTACTATCGTCGCGTATTTCCATGATTCCGGGTAATGTCTAGTCTTGAATATTGCGTTTATAATGTTCTGTATTTCTTGCAATGCCCCTTCAGGTATTATTTTCAGGGCTCTGTTTGGAATCCCGTCTGTCGCTGGGGCTTTTTTAGACTTCAACGTCTTGATTTTCTCTTTCAAGTCCTCTATTGAGAATTTTAGTGGGTTTTCTATATTTATGCGTGGGATTTGCTTTGTCACCTCTTTCGCCAGTTTTTCTATATCTTTTGACGATGACTTTAATTGGTTTTTAAATTGCTCTGTTAAGTGTAAGTTTATTGCTTCAGGTTTTTCTGAGTTTATAAAATGCAGTTTTGCCATATAGTTTATGGGAGTATTCGGATCTCGTTCTTTCCTACACTTTTTGAACAGTCTCCACATGTTTTGGTAACTATCCTCGTTCACCTCTTCCAGCTGGCTGACCCAGATTTCTTTCTTTCTACTTTCTATCATGTTATCTACCTCTTTTTGTTTGTTTTCAAGTAGTATTTTGTCTCCTTGGTTTCTGTACTTAGCCCATCTCTTTTTTATGGTGTTCCTTTCTTTAATTACTTCTTTTTCTTGTTGGGTCAATTCCCATCTGTTCAGTTGTGTTTGTTGAACTTCTTTTGGCTATTCTTAAGTTCGTTTTGAATTTCTGTCGTAATTCTCTCGACTGCTTGGTCGGTTTGTTGCTTGCTATCTATGTTTGCTGTTGGTCCGAATTTCTCCATATTGAACGCGAATTTTAGTCAATTTGTTTTTACTCCACTTTCCCTTTTTCTTGTTGGTTGCTACCATTGGTTTCTATTATCATTGGGAAGTGATCAGATCTTGGTGCATATTTGGTTTCTCTCTTTGATTTACAACTTAGTTTATGTTGTATCCCTAGATCAATTATTTCTTTTCTTTGCCATTAATGTTGCTGCTTCTGCAGTCCCACCTCAGATTCTTTGCGTTTAGGTCCTCCGCTATGAATGACGGGCCGAATCTTGTCAATTTCAATAGGCCGTATTCCGTTAATTTGTTATTGGGAGGGCTGTATACTACTATTAGTTTAACTTCTTTCTTGTCAATCTGGATCGTGACTACTGTTGATTCTAATTTGGATCTTTCTTTGTCTGTTATTTCGGTTAAGGCTTTGGCACATATTGATCTGTGTACCCCCTCTTCTGCCTTCTCTCTCGTTCCTTGTTACGTTGTATCCGTGTAACCAGAATTTGTCACCCTTCTTTAAGTGTGTTTCTGTTACGAATGCCAATAAAATTTCATTTATCTTCGTTCCTTTTATTGCTTATTGCGTTGGCATTCGATATAGCGATTTTGGTAGTGCTTTTGCTCATTGTGTCTTTCTACTGTTGATTATTTGTGGTACTATCGATGGGATCAATTTATTTATTGCGCTTTCGATGGTCGCTAATATTTTCGTCCGTTACTGCAGCGTTTATTAATTTGTACTTTGTCCTCTCTGCGTAGGATATACCGGGTCTTATTCCCGCTCGTTTCATTTTGTTTTGCATTTCGTCCACTTTACGTCTCTCTATGTAGTTTGGGTTTTGCGTGCATTGGTTGTAATTTGCGGGGTGTTGCTCCCCTCAGTTGTAATATTTGGTGACTGAATTAGGTCTAAGATCACATGTGTAGGTTGGGTGATCTTTCGCACATTTTAAGCATCTGTACGGTACGGAGCATCTGTACCAGGCATGCCTGTACGGTTGGCACCTGTAGCATTGGGATACTCTGGTGGGGCGTCCTTTAGTTTTCATTGTTACTTTTAGTTTTAGGACTTCTTTTAAATTGAAAATTTCATTGCCTTTTGTCGTTTTGGGGCAATTGACTAACATTAGTGGAAATAGTCTTGATATGTTTCCTAGCCTTTTTACTGTATTCACTTTGTAACCTCTTTCTTGCAGCTTGTCTTTTATTTCTTCTTCAATGATTATTTCTACCTGCCGCCTTTGTAACTCGTTGATATGCGTCCTTGTTCCTCATGACTATTGGAGGAGGCTTCTTGACCCTTGGTACTTGAGTGGTTGTGGGTGCCGTTGGCTTTTTGGGTGGAATTACCATTGATTGTTGGGACGTGCCTTCGTGCTCGTCTTCTTTTCTTTCTTCTACTTTCTTTCTCTTGGCGTACCCATAATGGAAGTAGTCTTGGTTTCCTTCTTTCTCGTCGTCCATGTTGCTTAATTTGTTTGTTAGCCTTTGGAAGTCTTTTTCAGCTTTGTGGATCAATGCCCTGATATTTCCAATCTCGGTTATTATATTTTCTCTCTTTTTTCTTTCATTATGGATGGTTCCATCTTTGACAGAACTAGCCTCGGAGCTTTCAATAGTTCGGCGCACTGGACTTGAACTTGTTAGGTTTATTGTACCCGACCCACCTACTCTACGAGTAAGGGGTGCACTCGTTCGAACCTAACCTCAACACGTCTGCCCTCTATGACAGTTACGTAACGACTGAGAGGGAGCGTCAGTTATTTGGTAACACCTGGTACATATAAGTGGATTAATAATAAAATCTAATTGGTAAACTACCAGTACCATCTTTACATATATATTTATAAACGAGAATTTTGAAGTTTGTAAATCTATTTTTAAGCACATTTAGGATATTGAAAAATCCCCAGTTCACACTTTGTAAGATAGAGGGGCCTTGTTTTAACAATGCAACACCAGCTTTCCCATGAGAATGTTTGCGATTCTAAATATAAATGTTAATCACCGATTTCCCTTTCCCCGTAACTTCAAGGATAAATTTCTTTTAACGGTCAGTTCAGAACTAACCAACGTAAGGACAGCGTGCGATTCCATTCTCTGAAAGTGCAAATGCATATAATAGGGTCAACGCCTTGGTTAATAAATGTTTGTAGATGAAGAGTTATCCCGTTTAGCATTTATCGAAATAATAAATTCGTGGGAATTCATTACCCAACGCTTTTGGCGTGTCCATTTCAACTTTCTCCCATGTCCTACAAAGAGCTAAGTACGATGCCGTGAGGTACGTCACAGGTACGATATCATCTGGAACCTAGGCTTTGATACCGCTACGTTGCCGCCGTTTTATCTCGACGCGTTAGACTTCCGTCAGCACGTAAGTGAGGTTTTAATATAAACTCCGCTTATGTGGTTAACTAAACTGGAACCTTAAGTTCGATCACGTAAAAGGAAAAGATGATTGAGTTAACGCATAATTCATGATATTTTAAATTATTGAAGCCATTAAGGCTCATTTGTATTACTTATTTTAGAATTAACCATAGTCATTAGAAACGAGGGATCCTGAACGTAATTAGTAGAGGAGTAATGGTTTCTTATTCTCGTTAAGGGATTTATGTAAATTGTATAATTTTATATTTTTTCTTTTATTATTGTGCCAAATATTTAAGTATCACAATTCTTATTCTTTGTAGGTGTATAGTCCCGTAGTGTAATAACTAATACTTTCTTTTGGGTACTAGACAGTAGTAAGTAAATAACCGATTTCAGATTGTACGTCTGATTTTAACCTGATAGAAATAATAATCCAGTGACGTACGCGAAATACTCATAGAGTAAGTGTGTACTGTTACAATTTCGACCTATAGGTTTGGTACCAGAGTTCTTTGTTCTCCCGTTCTAAAACAGCCGACCTCTTGGCGATTTAAAACAAAATGGTGTCCTTTAATCATAACATTTTCTAATTTTTGACGCTTGCAAAACATTTCTGAATTTTAGCGCAATTAATTTCATCTTAGACATAGGATACCCCTATCTCCACTGTGGTGGCTGGAGCATCTAGATGATTCAGGACAAATAACATCTTCAACAATCTCTGGGACGCAAAACGCGTTTCAGTTCGTTATAAAATTTTTGATATTTTCTAAACTTTTAGGGGATTACTTGTCTATATTACGCCCTGTAAAACTAGAGCATGTAAAGCATTTCTGATGTAGTCGGAATATAATCAATTACAGAGCAAGCATTACACGTCATCCATATCAGCAATATCAGAACCATCATCTTTTATCTTGTCGCTGTCTCGTTGCTATCATGAAGGTACAATACATGACCTCTTGCCGACTAGTCTACAGGAAACATTTCTTTCACGTGGCGCAATAATATTATCGGTGTTGTTTCACGCCCCTAACAAAATCTCCACATATGCACTCTTCACTCCACGTCGATCTTTCGTCAGATGTGTACCTATTTCAATTTAACAAAGATAATTTTGTTTTCGTTAAGTGCACCCCTAATGTGTTGTATAAAATTCTTTTTGTACGACATTTGGTAAATACACTCACCGGAAATAAATTCGATGCACCTATAAAATGCCATTTTTTTTTAAATAATCGAGTTTTTTCACAAAGCTTACTTATTGCATGAGATAGAAAAAGCAAAAGATTAAGGACAAATAAAAAATACGCGAGTTGGCAAAAACACAAAAATTATCCATTCAAAATAGTAAAATTCTTAAAAATGAAAAATGGATCATGCGTGTTTTATGAAGTGCTAGTAGCAAACTTTACTTCCTCTCGCACAAATTACATCTTGAATTAGTCTTAGAATTTCCTATATCATTTGCTGAATAGCTCCCTAATCCAACTGATCCAATTCTTGAACGAGTGTCGTACTGAGCTCCCTCAAGTTGAAACATGCAGGAACTCTAGCTTTAATTTGCCGCCTAATTCTGTACCAAACGTGTTCAATTGGATTTAAGCCCGAGCTACAAACAGTCTACTCTAAACATCCAATTTGGACTGTTTTCAGGTATTGATTTACAATCCCCGCAATGCAAGGGCGAGCGTTATCATGCATTAATTCGAATGTGTTGCAAATAAATGGAGCGAATGTCACATTTGGTTCTAAGATCTGTAGTATGTATCTGTGAGCAGTCATTGCTCCTCCATAGACGACCCCGCACCATAATGGAACCACCTCCAAAACTCACCCCTGGAGCAAAACAGTCACCGGGCCTTCTCCGGACCCTTTAGCGTCCATTTGGAGATCGTAAGGCAAATATTAACTCATCTGAAAAAGGAACTTGGGACAATTCTTGATTATCCCAATCTTCACGTGCAAAACGGAGACGGTTGAGACGGTGTTCTATCGTCAACTCTGGTTCAGTTGCTGAGCTTCTTGCTGCTAAACTGTATTCTTGAAGTCCCCTTTTAATTGTTCTTTCACTTAAGTTAACTCCTCTTACCTCCTCAAGTAGATTTTTGGTTTCAACAGAGATTTCAGGTGACTCTTAATGAAACGAAGCGGTCGTCTTGAGCATTAATGAAGCTTCTCTTGCTGTTGTTTTTCTAAAACGTTTTACAACGCGTTGTACCGTACATCTTATTGCCCCTAAAGCTTTTAACTTAATCTAACTTTGTGTTGTCTTCAAATCTAGAAAATTTCTCCATTTTAAAGGAATACAGAGAAATGTAGCATCAAACTTATGTCCGCAAAATTCTTTCACTGCAAACCGTCTCTATACTAAAGTTGGTTGGGGTTTAGTGATGACATCAAGGTATTGAACACTATTGGCGTCATTTATTCTCAATTGTCAACATTCGCTGTTTTAGGGACATTCAGGGGTTCTATAACGCTATTCATGTATTGAAACTTAGGCAATCCAGGCAAAGGTAAAATGGTTCATAGTAATCCTTTGATTTAACTTAGTCTAACATTGAATCGTTTCGGAAAGTAAAAAATTCTTCCATTTCAAGGTCATACGAAGAGTTTCTCAGTACCATTAAGGCATTATAAAGTGGGAACTTTAGGTATATTACTATACCATCCAACTTATCCCTGTAAATTTCTTCCATTGCAAACCATATCTACCTGGTGTAAGATAAGTTAGTGTCATAACTTCAGGGGGTGATATTTTATGCAATTCTAAGACCAAGAAGTATTAGTAAACCGTGTTCGTAAAACTAGTCAATTTTTAGATGCAGGGAATTTAAATTTCATGAAAATGTCACAGTTTTTTGAATAACTTCGTTAAAACTTATTAGATAAACATGTTGCCTAAATTTGATGAATTTAACCTCTCTACATTTTAAGTTTGTTAAGAAATTGTGTTGCTTCCATTAAATTGCAACACCCTATAGCTAGAAAATGGTTAGTCTTAGGACCATGGTTTGTTAAAAGTTTTTGGGTTAAAATTGCTCAAAGTATCATTTCGTGAAATTATGACATGAACTTATATTGCACCCTCTATATTAATGACTCCTGGAGTTAACCGATGATATTAAAGCAATGAACACTACTGATGTCATTTATTCCCAAACCGTCTATATTTTCTATCTTCAGGATCTCCTCTGATGTAACTTAATCTGACTTTCTGTCATTCCCAAAAATAAAAAAACCCCTACTTTAAGGGTAAACGGAAAATTTTGAGCGCCATTCAGAAATTGAAAATTTGGGAGCCTAAGTATGTTACTGTAGTGTTTAATTTTTCCTATACACAGTTCTTACTTCGCAAACCATTTCGATAATGAAGACAGCGGAACTCAAGCAATGATGTTAAAGTGTTGAACACTACTGACCTCACATGTTTCCAATTGCCAACACCTATGCCTTGCGTATACGCAGAGTTTCAATAATGCTATTTAAATATTGAAACTAGCGTAATATATGCAAAATTAGTATATAATTCATCGTATTGTTCTGTTTTGACTTAGTCCAATTTTGAATCATCCCCGAATCTGAAAAATTCCTGCGCTTTACGAGGATTACAAATTTTTTCAATATATTTTTAACACTGAATCCTAAGAAATCCACACACAATTGCTACTCCGCCTTGTTTCTTCAAAATTCTTTTATTCCAAGTAATAGCACACTTAAAGTTTGGAGACTAGAAAAGTTAAGTAATTTATTCCGTTGGTTTAACTCCACGTATCACCAATTGATTCCCAAATATAAAGATTTCTTGCTCTTAGCACCTTCAGGGCTTCTAGAAGTTCAATCAGATATTAATCTGTAGACAAAATTCCCATGTTGTTCATATTATTCCCTTGATTTATCTCCCAAGTTTGAAAAATTCCCTTACGTTAAGACTTTCAGAGCTTCTGAAATTTCATTCAAGTATTAAAAATTAGGAAGGCTATGCAAAATTCCTGCATCTCCATCTTGTTTTCTAGAAATTTCTTCATCACGGATATCCTCTATTAAGACTTTTAAGTCTTCCGAAGTTCTGGCTAAATTAAGTTTAACTCAACATAACCTCCATGTTTTCCAAAATCATTAAAACTTCTTTGGTCTAAAATGTTTCAGAGCTTCTGTAAGATAATTTGAGCATTACAATTTAGGAAATCTATACATAATTACTAAATCATTCATGTTATTCCCTTCATTTACTCAATGTAACCTACATGCCATCCTAAATCTAAAAAATTCGTTTCTTTGAGATTCTTCAGAGATTCTGCAAAACTATTCATGAAGTCTAGGCAGCATTGTTACACTATCCAACTTGTATCTAAAAAATTCCTTCATTGCAGTAAACTCCGCTTTGTGGAACTTTAAGTCTTCTGTAGTGCCATTGGAACAATGAAGCCAAAACCATATAATCAAAATTATCTTAAAATCCTACATTACCTAATCGTGAAAATGTTTTGGCCTAATAATGTCAGGGCTTCTGCAATGTTATCCGTATATTCAATTCTAGGAAATCTAACTTAAACTACTACATCATTGAATTTATTCCCTTATTTCAACTTTATATAACTATAACGTAAATTACAAACAATAAAAGCTTAATGGAACATTCTGGAACAGACTAGCATTTGCTTATAATAAAATACAGGGTTGGCCATTTATATGGAGACACCGAAATGTTTTATTTATTTTTGGACATATTAAAATTACTTTCCGTATACATACACATGGAGATGGGGGACACATGATATGTGATTTACAGTCATGCCGGCCATTTTTAAATCCGCTATCTTGGAATTAGGTCAAAATTTTTTATTGGACAGAGGGTTGGGTGAGGTATCAAGTGAATAGCACTTGAAACCAGGAGTATAATGCTGTTTTATTTCTCGCCTGGGATACGCCATTTCCGAGTAATAGGAGTTTCTCTGTTGTTACACATATCGATCCACCTGAGAGGCTAACGCTGCAAGACAGAAATCGTCCTCATCTGTGCAGAGAGAAGTACTGGAACTATCGCTGCCGATTTCAACAACAGACATCTCAACAAAACCCTTATTGAACATGAAACAGTAGATAAACTCTTAGGGAAATTCAGAGAAACAGGGTTCGTAGCAGATCTGCCAAAAAAGCGCACCACAACAGTCCCAACGGAGGAAACAACAGTTGCTATACTCGCCAGTTTTGTCAAAAGCCCTCATCGCATTACCCGTTGTCTGTCGTTGGAGGCAGGAATTAGTCGGACCTCCAATCGACGCGTACTCGTAACACATAAGTGGCACCCCGACAAATTGCAACTGCATCAGCACCCCACAGAGGATTATCCTCATCGCCGGTTGGAGTTTGCGGAGTGGGTAACAGATATGCTTCATAACAATTCTCAGTTTCCTCACAAGATCCTGTCAGTGACGAGGCGAACTTTTACGTTAGTGGTGAGATCAACAAACAAAACCACCGATACTGGAGTGACACAAACCCACTGTGGATGGATGCAGCAAGCATGATCGGAGCGCCGAAAGTGATGGTGTAGCGTGGTATTTGGGGGCAGAAGCTAGTGGGTCCATTCTTCATTGAAGAATGCTGCGGGGCACGTGCACACTTATTGCTTAAGTCAGTGTTCCGGTGCCTGTGCTCAGTGGATGGAGCATTCCCCGATTATTTCCAACAGAATGGTACTCCCCCCAGATTACGGAAATGACGTACGAGTCTACCTACACCAACAGTTCCCTGGGAGGTGCATTGGGCACAGGGGTCCAGTGGAGTAGCTCCCTAGATCCCCCACCTCACCCCCTTGGACTTTTACCTGTGGAGCCATGTGAAGGCTATGGTTCATTCCAGTAAAATCAGCGATTTGCAGCGCCTCAAGCAACGGATTCGAGAGGCATGCAATGCAATTGAAGCAGCGGTGTTGTTTGCAGTGCATGAGGACTGGCGGAAACGGATCCAACTCACAGTGCAGCATGGTGAACATTTTGAACAGCCTCGGTAACCACCTGTAGTACCTACCTATATTGTCTGTTGGTCAATTGCAACAGAAGAAAAACGCATATTACTCGGGAACGGTGAATCCTAGGGGTGAAATAAAAACTGGATTACACTCCTGGCTTCAAGTGCTATTAATTTGATACCCCACACAACCCACTTTATATTTAAAGATTTAAAAATGTCCGCCATGACTGTAAACTACCCTATCATGTGTCCCCCATCACTATATGTATATATACTGCAAGTAATTTCAATATGTCCAAAAATAAACAATATATTTCAATGTCTCCTTATACATGGCCCACCCTGTAGATGATCTAATCACAAATGACTCTGTCAATTAAACTCTACGTCAGCAATGAGTCATAGCATTGCAATTTATTACATCATTATTATGACTAATTTTCATCCTTTACTATTTCTTGATAATCTAGAATTAATCTTTTCTATATAAACAGCAGATTACATTCCTTTAGTTTATTTTTAATTAGCATCTTGTACTGTTAGTTACTGATATACATAAATAGAAATATAAATGTTTGTTAGTGTATTGTGAAATAATATTTAAATAGATAAGTGTATATAAATAACCCTAATCTTTGTGAACATAAATCAAGGTTTTAAAACAATTAACTAGTTTCGTTACATAACTTTCATTCATTTTCAAATCTGAATAATTTCATCTGTTGCATGTATGAGTTTAAGGCATTAGAATAACGTTCCTTTGTCAAAATAAATAACAGTTCTTTCCCGTTCAAACAGTTTTTTAAATTGAGTTCCATGCTCCTGCGAACCTAATTCACACTGAAAATTTGCATTTCTAGTAACAAGCTACATTCAGCAAGCGCAGTTTTCGAATTTTCACCCGCATGTGCATTCAGTTTAGACAGTCAGTATATTTTAATGTTTCATAATATTGAGTAATCAAAAGTTCTTCATTAGCTTTCGTTAAACAAGCTCTAAAATTCTAATATCACAATCTCTAAGCATGCACAATTATTATTTATTACCTCAAACGACTTTATATCACTTTATATCATATAGCTTTGTTAACCCGGGCCTCAGGCTTCGGAAATACCGTAATTATTGACTTTGATGTGACCGGCACATAACTTTGGTTAAATAATTTGCTACCTTTATCCTATCTTGCCCAATTGCATTACATATTTTACGCTGACACTATTACTAACATAATTTCGGTCGCTTTAAATGTACAGGGTGTCTCAAAAATCATCTAGTAATTAGGATATTAACAGTTTTTTACTGAACTGATTTCTTGGTTAAGCATTCTATTATTTATTTTAAGAGTTTGAAATACTTGATACGGACATAAACATTTTCGCCATGAAAATCTTTCGTAGGAAATTTTATATTAAA